>ML103830.1:130734-153774 GCA_003697995.1 Taxidea taxus jeffersonii | reverse complement strand
CACCCCCGTTGCATCTCCACTTCCTCATATCAGGGAGATCATGTGATAGTTGTCTTTCTCCAGTTGACTTATTTCGCTAAGCATAATACGCTCTAGTTCCTAGATGTCCATCAACAGATGAATGGATAAAGAAGATGTGGTATATATATACAATGGAATACTATGCAGCCATCAAAAGAAATGAAATCTTACCATTTGCGACGACATGGATGAGCTGGGTATCTTAAAAATGTAAATCACAGGGGGCTCTACTTTCCAGCAATCCTGATGGTGGTGTGCGGGTTATCCACAAAGAAGCCCAAGACTTCAGAGTCATCTTCTTAGGAGGGGCAACTTGAGGGAAGGGAGGATGGTGGGAGAGGAAGTGAGTGCAGGCAGGGTTTGGGTGCTGGGTGGAGAGGGGATAGGGTTTAGGAGCCCCTGAAGATTGAGTGGAACCTATGGAAAAGCCCCCTCTCCCACTTCTTTTCTGTTCCTCCTGCCTTCCCTCTTGCTGCTGAACACTGTGGGCTAGGCATTGGGGTAGGGGCAGGAGGCAACCCCTCCCTACTCTCCCAAGGCACTGCACTTGCTGGTGTGCGGCCATCCAGAGGAAAAGAACAAGGGGGCAAGACTGGCCTTAGATAGCTGCAGCTAGAAGGAAGGGGGTCAAAGGGAGCTGAGCTGGGGCCGACCTTGGGGACCTCACCTGGGGGCGTTGGTCCCACCCTACTGCCAGCTACTGTGCTGGGGGCTAGAAGTTTAGGCACCAGGCTGCTTGTAAATGGGGGTGGGGTGGGGGAGATGTCTAAGTAAATGGGGACTCGATTTTGGGGGGGAACAACCCACAAATTTATTATATACATAGAAGTGTGTGTATGTGTATCCATCACTCAAAGCACATTCACCTTGATTATGTAGACATGATTTAGATTATTTCATTTTCCTTTTTAATTCTATCAAGTATCCATTTATTTAGCAAACATTTGAACTGATCTCTGTGTTCAGCTTTGTGCTAAATACTATAGTATAACCTTCCATTAAACATTGTTTCTGTCCTCAGGAAGTTACATTCTAGTTTGTTTAAAGGAGATTCTAATAACAGGAAGAGAACAATTTTCAGTGGAGAGGCTGTTCATCCCATGAAACTGAAAGTTGATACATTGTGACATATAATCTGGTACAAAATTTCTTTAATCAGAAAGTGGAAGGAGTGTCCAGTTTAGTTTCAGAGTGTTGGTAGTTTAGGTGCTTCCAGCAAAATTTAAGAACCTTTCAGAATTCTCAGCCATAGGATTGCAACCTTTGAATTAGATTACAGAGCAAACCTTCTTTCCCTGAATGCTTTTTTTCTTATGGGATAGGTTTAGATTTTTGGAAGTTCGGTGTTTTTGTTTTTTGTAATGTTCTGATTAAGAGAAAAAAAACATGCTATATTTACCACAGTCCCTTAGAATGACAAAAAATAGCATATGTATTAAAATGGAAAAAGGGATTATCAATTTTATGACACTCGCAAAAGACCAGACGGGGTTGATAATCACTGGACTAAATTTAGAGAAAATCGTTTATAATCTTTTCTGTAGGCAAGGAAGCAAGAAAAGCTCTAGGGGTGCCGTTAGGAGTTTTTTGTCATTTTATGTCTTTATGCTTAAATTGTATGCTCACAAGGCTATATCTGCTTTACTGGGGCTTTTGTTTTCAAATGACATATAGATATACACACATGCACTTACTTCAATTTTGAATTAATTAAAGCATAACTAATATGTTTTTCTTTTTGAGGAGGCAGGGAGAGAGGAGGAGAAGGGCAAAGGGAGAGAGAGAGAGAATCTTCAACAGGCTCCATGCTCAGCACGGAGCCCCATACAGGGCTTGATCTCTTGACTCCAAGATCATGACCTGACTGGAAATCTAGAGTAGGATACTTAACAGACTGAGTCACTCAGGTGCCCCATAACTCTATTCTCTCTCTCTTTTTTTTTTTTTTTAAGAGAGCAAGCATGAGCAGGGGGGAGCAGCAGGCAGAGGGAGAAGCAGGATCCCTGCCCAACACCCTGGGATCATGACCTGAGCTGAAGGCAGACGCTTAACTGACTGAGCCCCTCGGGTGCCCCTCTACATTTATATATATAAATTGGTAGTTTCTTTAAAACATACTGTTTTTGTCAATAGATGAATTGCAACTTTTCCTCCCTTTTATCTTAAGGGGGGGAAAAAAAGAAGGAGGGGAATAAGACACTTTAGGATAAGGGGAAGCCTGGCTTTTGTCTTACCACCCCTCCCCCCCCATTCTCCTCAAGGGCCCATACAGTGTATGGCTTTCTTGTAAGAGTTCTTGTCCTCAACTTCCCTTTCTCTGTCTGCTCACTTTACTTACACAAGTTACTCAAGTTACTTCTGGTAAAGTACTTAAAAAGTATCTGGCATGTAATAAGAATGCAAATGTTAGCTGCTTTATTATTATTACTACTAAATTGAAATGAACAAAGAAATTAAAAATACTGTGCAGGTTATGAATTGACCCTGGAGGCTGTGAAAGAGCTCCATTCAAAAGCCCGGAACTCTGAGAATTGTTTAGTGCTTGAGCTATTGAATTAAAGGAAGGCACCCAAAGCCACTTGGTACCTTTGTTCTTCTGCAGAATTGTGGTATTCTGAGGAACTACAGAGGTGATGGCCTTGAGAAATCCTATTTATCACTCTAGAATTGTGAAGGCTAAAGTCTAATTTAAAAGCATATGTGAAATGCATTGTCCTTGAATTCAGTAGAAAACCTGATGCATTCTTTTGCCAGAATTACTTAGTATTATTCTAGAAATGTATTATTGTTGTCAAATGAGAAGAAACCAACAGCAAAATTATAAAATAGGAGCAAAATTATCATTTTTAAATAATATTGTTCAAGATAGAGGATTGAAGATGCTAAACCAAAAAACTATAAGAATTAATGATAGTTTAGTAAGTGAGTAAAACAAGTACATTGCAAAATAAGTACACTTCAAAAGTAAATACATTAACAACATCTAATAAAGTATAATAAAAGATTTCATGGATCTTAATAGAAAAAATGTTAATTAAGCTTATAAGAAAGACTTAAGAAATATGAATAAACTGTAATAACTATTAATTCTACTGATAAGATTTTTGTCAAGGCAATTGAAAAGGAAGTTGAATAATTGAAGGCATATACCATGTTTATGGTTATAAACATATGGATTCATACTGTCAATGTGTAGATTCTTTCCAAATTAATTTATAAGTGAAATC
Organism: Taxidea taxus jeffersonii; assembly: GCA_003697995.1. Classification (NCBI taxonomy): domain Eukaryota; kingdom Metazoa; phylum Chordata; class Mammalia; order Carnivora; family Mustelidae; genus Taxidea; species Taxidea taxus. Next base: position 150,526 of record ML103830.1, on the reverse strand, counting down.
CCAATTATGATCTCAAAAAGATTACCAAAGTATTTGTATCAAGTGTTCTGTATGATAAAGTTGGCATTTACATCCTATGAGAGGAGAATGATTTATTCAGAACACGATAGATTATTGAGAAAATAAAGCCCAAATTTCATTATTGCAGGGTTAAGTCTTTAAAGGCAGAAACCAAAAAGGAAATGGATGGTAAATTTGTCAACAACAACAACAACAAAAAAATCAAAATTTTGAAAGCTCCAAGTACCATATATAAGCAAATGACAAACATGGTTAAATATTTGCAGTTGTAGTGATCTAGAAAGAGTAACTTTTGTCTTGTATAACCATTAAAATCTCCTAGGTAGAGTGTATTTTTTAATTTTTGAAAATAAAAATACTTCGCGGGCTGCCTGGGTGGCTCAAGTGGGTTAAAGCTTCTGCCTTCGGCTCAGGTCATGATCCCAGGGTCCTGGGATCAAGCCCTGCATCAGGCTCCCTGCTTACCGGGGAGCCTGCTTCCCACCTCTCTCTCTGCCTGCCTCTCTGCCTACTTGTGATCTCTGTCTGTAAATAAATAAATAAAATCTTAAAAATGTATATAAATACTTCCTTAAGAATAAGGCAATAAGTTTCAGACTGGTTTTTATTTCTAAGAGCATTTTTGTATTCAGTTCCTTATTAGTTATTTAACCAGAAGCCTGAAATAAGATGAATCTTGTGGCATAAGAAAATTGGTATTTTCTGGCTCCATCTTAGTACATTTTTTTTACTTGGACAGAAAGCAACTATTGATTTTCCTATGAGACTGATTTTATTATTAGCTTGTTTTCTCTTCCTTACCTTTTCTTTCTTCCTTTTACCATGATAAGAGAAAAAAACTCTAAAGGCCTGAGATAAAAGGGAAGTCATTTTAGATTTCTTTCTAAGTCAGCATGACTATACATAAACGTGGTTTAAACCAAAAGCCTGATTTATGGCCTGCCACGCATACATTATACACCTGCTTTGTAAATGAGTAGCCTAAAGGAAAACCATCTTGTCTTTAAGATATTGATCAATGCTCCTACTCCCTGCATTCCTTGACATTAAAACTTGTGTTGCCTGCCTCTATGCTAATCTATAATCTTTTGAGCTTTTACAAGATGTAAAAAAGTATATAACAGTAAAAACTGTTTATTCCACAAAGCACTTTCTTCCGTGTGAAGAGTGTGTTTCCTGGGCAGCTGTCCTAACTTGGCCTCTAGCAAAACTCCTACTTCTAGAGATTCTAAAATGTTTGCTTGTTTTGTGTCAACAACCACTCCATCTCTTGTTTTTATTTCATTCTACATTTGTTTAAAAAAATAGGAAAATTTATCATAAAAATCCAGATATTGCAACAATATACAAAAAGTGGTAAGCTCTTGTTTTATTCATCCCCAGTCCTGTGCCCTGAGTTCACCATATTTCTTTATTCTAGAGTTACCTTTCACTGCTGGTTCTGTCCCTCTGGCAGTTCTATTTGTGGAAGTTTCCATCTGAGGGTTCCTTGTATAGTTTTTGTCAAATAGTAGGCCCCCATTTTGTTGAATGACTGAATGAAATTTTTAGATATATGCCTAATTCTTTTATAGTCCAGGCTGTTGGATTTTAAGCCTAGCCCTGGGGTTTCTTTTAAAGAGTCACTCTCTTTCCCCAGTTGCTAAGAGTCCAACATCACACATCTCAAATGTTTATCTTTATAATGCTTTTCCATAAAGTGAAAACATTTCTTTATGCTCGCATACTAATTTAAATTTCTTTTTTTTTCTTTCAGCTGCCTTTGCAGCAGTGTTGCACTGGTAAGATTGTTTTTTTCCTCTGGTGTATTTTATGCAGATGTTTACAACTCACCAAGTAATTTCTTGTATATATAAAGAAATAATTTCAGGATGATAAGGGTGAATATATATTATTACATGCAACACAATAGTCTGAAAAAGTAGTTTAATTGATAAATCAAGGTCAGAATAATGTAATTTTTTAATAAAAAAATAGATCCATTATTAAAGAGGTTATGTTTGAGACTATTTCACTTAATGTTAATATAGTGTTCATGTTGAGAGGAAGATTAATTTTTTTAATCTTCTGGATAGAGTGAAATATGAATTTCATTAATCAGAGATTTCTGAAATGGTAACCCAATGACATTTATAGTTCAATTTATAATTTTATTGTACTTGACTTAAATTATTGTTATTCTGGTTCATTCTAATTTTAAAATCTCATTTGAATATGTTTTCTATTAGAAATTTTAGTGGAATGTTATGACAGAGTGGAAAATTGATACGGATACCACTGTATTTGAATTTTATTACAAAATTATGTGCAAGTTTCTAGATACATTTATTTTTGCTCTTAGAGTTTCTTTTAAAAATAATACTTAGTATAAGCGTCAATACTTGGGTTTGTCACCCTTTTGTTTTTGCAGGAGCCATATAACACACCTCTTTGAAAATGATCGTCACTTTTCTCACCTCTCAACATTGGAAAGGGAGATGGCTTTTCGCACTGAAATGGTTAGTTTTTTTTTTTTTAAGATTTTATTTATTTATTTGACAGACAGAGATTACAAGTAGGCAAAGAGGCAGGCAGGGAGAGAGAGGAGGAAGCAGGCTCTCCGCAGAGCAGAGAGCCCAATGTGGGGCTTGATTCCAGGACCCTGGGATCATGACCTGAGCCGAAAGCAGAGGCTTTAACCCACTGAGCCACCCAGGCGCCCCTGAAATGGTTAGTTTTTATGTGATATTTTTGGGATCTAAAAACTTTAAGTGTTTTATCATGGAAATTTCCAAAGATGTTCCAAAAAAGAAAGAGTAGACACCTCCCCTTGCCCATTCCGCAGCTTCAACAACCGGTGACACAGCCATTTTTCCTTCATATACACCTCCACACATAGGAGACCTCAGACATCATATCATTTCATCAGTAAATACTTTTGTATGTATCTCAAAAGAAAATAATTTTTTATTACCTGAAGTACTATTGGCATGCTTGAAAACAATGAACAGTGATCTCTTAATATCGTTAAGTATCAGCCACTGTTTAAATGACCGATTGGCATTTTTTTTTCTTTTTATAGTTGGTGTGTTGGTAGTCTTGAGTCAGGATTCAAACCATGTCTGTACGTTTCATCTAGTTGATGTTTCTCTTAAGTCTTTTAATCTATAAATTCCACTTCCAATTTTTATTGTTTTACTATTTAGTTATCAAAGAATCCAGGTTATTTGTCTTATAGAATTACCTGTAGTAATTTATGTTATTTATTACGTTCACTGTCAGAGTTCCCTGAAAATTGATAGATAAGAGACTTGATAGCTGAAGGCTCAATTTTGGGGGGGGGCAGGAATATTTCATAAGTGATGTGCATTTATTGTACCATACAAAGAGGCACACCACATCTGATTGTCTCACTTTCTGTGATGTCAAGATTGATCAGTGGCGTTAGGTATTGTCATTGGTCCTTCTGTTATAGCCTACCCATCAGCCTAGATCAGGTAATTCATTAAGATTACCAAATGGTGATTATCTATTCTATTATCTTTTCCCCTCCATTTGTTAACTGCAATTCTCCTATAAAGAATTTTCCCATAATATTTATTTGGTTTCTATGATGTATAATTCATATGGGTAAGACAGGTGAATGCCTCATTTTTTTCTTTTTATTTACCACTATTTAGAAAATGAATTGGTTTCCTAGCATTTTCTTCTGGTAACCAATTGAGTACCTTCTTTCAGATTCTGTCATTATGATCTAATGGATTTTATCATGTTTTGTGAGCTTACCTGTCTTTAGCTGACGAGAGCCTTTGCAACTGACTCTGTGTCCTTTTGATGTGACCTCACTAGTATTCTGTAGCTTTCTTACTTTCTGGTACTATTAAGACATTTTCTCTATAGACGTGGAATCCTCCAGTTTTCCAAGGAGCCCCAATTCCTATCAGTGGCAAATGGTATCCAGAGACCACAAATTTGGTGCTAGAGATGTTTATTGCTATTACATTTGACCCTTAGAACAACAAGGAGTTAGAGGTGCTGACCCCCCTGCAGTCCAACATCCATGTATAACTTTTGACTCTTCTCAGATTTAACCATTAATAGCCTATTATTGACTGAAAGCCTTACTGATACCATAAACACTCAGTTAACACATATTTTTTATGTTATATGTATTCTATACTATATTCTTTCAACAAAGTAAGGCAGAGAAAAGAAAATATTAAGAAAATCATAAGGGAGAGAAAATAAATTTATAGTGCTGTACTCTATTTATTGAAAAAAGTCAGGGTGTACATGGAGCTGTGTAGTTCAAACCTGTTGTTGTTCTAGGGTCAATTCAAATTTAGGATTAAGTGGTTTTTACCTACTTTGTTTTAAATTTGTATCTACCATTAGCTCAAGAATCTTGGTTTCATATTACTTATTTTTGTGAAATAAAAGTACCAAAGATATTAAAACTAAGATGATTGAAAACATTTTAAAACTTTCTTGCATTCCTTTCTGACTTTGGGATATGTGCCATTAGGGATGTACAGAATTACTATATCTTAGAGTTATTTGAAATCTTCTTCTAATTTGATAGTTAATTTTTCTATTTTATTTTTATTTTGATATTTAGGGATTTAAAAGTTTTCATTTTACAATTAAATAAGATATTTACGTGATTCCAAAACAAACCTACGAAACAAGATAGGTTGTGGTAGTTTTCTACAGCTGCCATAACAAATGTACCATAAACCAGGTGGCTTAAAGAGCAGAGATTTATTCTTTCAGAGTTCTGGAGGCTAGAAGTCTAAAATCAAAGTGTTGGCAGGGCCATGTTCTCACTGAGGATTCTCTAGGGAGAATCCTTCCTTGCCTCTTCCTAGCTTCTTGTGCTTCCTGGCAATCCTTGGTGTGCCCTGGGTGGCATCAGAAATGCTATCACTCCAAGCTGTACCTCTGTCTTCATGGGGGCACTTTTCCCATTGTTTCTGTGTTTGAATTTCCCTCTTACTGTAAGGATACCATTTATATTAGATGACCTCATTTTAACTTGACTACATCTGCCAGAAACTTATTCCACATAGGTTCATATTCCCAGGTTCCCAGTGGATATGAAATTTAGGGAGATATTATTCAAACTAATACAGTTGGAAATATTTTAAAAAATAGTGATAGGAAAGCTAAACAGCTTAATAACAAGAGCCATTTTTTTCCTTTTCAATAAATACTGGGTATGCAAATCGCTTTCATATTGATGAGCCTTAAACCCAATGTGGAGTTTGACAGCTGATGGGTGCTCGCTACTAGTGCAGCTCTAGGCAACACTGTACAGAAGGTGAAGTTTGTTTCCTCTGTTCATCTCTCGAACCCTGTTCTGCCGCTTACCCCCTCACAAGGGGAGCAAGTACTAGTACTTGTTTATTTTTTTGATCCACGTATTATTCCAATCTTAATATCTGTCTGAATTCCCTCAAAATGAGATTACCACTACTGTACTCCTCCCCGATTCACCCTGTCCTCCCTGTCCTCCAGGGTTTTTACCTTATTCCGAGCTGGAAGGAAGGAAAATAATCTGTAAAATTAGTTGGCATCTGAATGTAACTTACATGTAACATATTAACATGGAGCCTTCCTAATATATTTGGATTTTTATATGTAAATCTGGAGGAAGGATGACTGATAGCACCATTTTGGGGATTCACATGGTTAGTAGGGGGAAACATTTTTGGCTAGGGAAAATTTCTTGGATCCCAGTAACAAGTTCCATAGTAAACCACTCACTTGCCCTGTTCATAAGATAGCCTTTTCTAACACTTAAATTAGTAGGGATATGGAGTTTTCTTAAGTTACATATGTTGTCTGAGTTATGTATATTACCTTTTTTTAAAAAAGATTTTATTTATTTATTTATTTGACAGAGAGAGGCAGATCACAATTAGGCAGAGAAGAAGGCAGAGGGGGAGGGGGAAGCAGGCTCTCTGCTAAGCAGAGAGCCCGATGCGGGGCTGGATCCCAGGACTCTGAGATCATGACCTAAGCCGAAGGCAGAGGCTTAACCCACTGAGCCACCCAGATGCCCCTGTATATTACTTTTAAATGTTGAAACTATTTTTGAAGATATTTTGAGTTCAATTATTTTAATTAAGACCGTTATACTAAAATATGTAGTTCTTTTTTATAACCCAAGATTCTATTAGTGATCAAACACCATGAGAATAATTGTAGCTATTATTTGCTTGATTGCTTTGTTTTTCAAAAACAGTGTATTTAATTTTTTAAGCTGGTAAGAGGCATGGAAATTTTGCATTTTTTATTATAACTATAACATGTTTATTTCAGGGACTATATTATTCCTACTTTAAGACTATTGTGGAAGCACCTTCATTTTTGAATGGAGTATGGATGATTATGAATGATAAGCTGACTGAATACCCTCTTGTTATTAACACATTAAAAAGGTTCAATCTTTACCCTGAGGTAAGTCACTTTTTCAATTGTGTGGTGTTTTTTGGTTTGTTTGTTTGTTTTGTTTTTTACTTTTTAAAAGTGTTATTGCATTAAATACTGATTCTAAATGTGAGGTGTATTTCAATATATTATATTTCACCTCATTTAAAAAAAAAGATGTGTATCTTTTCTTGGAAAGGAATATGGAGAAAAGACTATTATTAATTTTGGTGGGCTTTAACTGATTTCATGGAAGCCGTTAGGATTGCATGGTCTAGAAAATTTGAAAACTATTTAGATTTGGTGTGTTTGTAGAGATTATAGCAAGGAGACACCATTACATGTCATTTGCCAAATAATGTTTCTTCCCTCTCTGGGATTCTTTACTTAATTGAATGCTCTTTTTTGGGTGGAGTGGGGAAAGGGGATTCACCCAGGAGGTGAGGGAGGAAGGCAGTGATATCAGTAACTTTTTTGGCCTCTCCTTTACCATTCCTTCCCTAATTTGACACATCCCTAAGCATTTTCCAGGGCCAAGCTGAGAGGTGACTCCTTCAGCCAGATCCTCCTTGAGTTGATACGAGAGTTATCTGTTAACACACTCCCCCTTCTTAGCTTACTGATGTTGCTAGACAGCATGTCCTCATCTCAGGGCCCTGGCTGCCTTGGTCTCTGGAGATCTCAAGCCCAGGCTTAGTACCTCGACTTATCTATCGGGGCTCTCAGGTATTTCCCATTGAATGAGAGAAGTCCTGTTTCCATCTAGATCAGTGAGTTAGCTGATTGATTAATGAGATGGAGATAGAGGAAATAGAGACAAATAAATAATCACCAAGGTGCAGTATTTGTTCACTAACGTACTACTTACTGAGTACTTTCTATGACCATGTACACATTTACTTCTACAGAAATGGGATCACACAGCAAATTTTTTTTTACAAGTGCTTTTTTGTCTTTTAGGATATTTTTAACAGTCTTGTGTTATCTTTTCTTCCTCAGGATCAATTTTAGTGGCTATATATACAGTCTCCTATTGTTTATTTAGTCCATCTTTTGTGAAAATGTTCGTTGTTTTCAACTTCTAAAATATTCTAGAGCTGCCATAAGCATCCTTGAAGCTAAATCTCTGTACATAGCCTTATGTTTTTTAAACTATAAATTTGTTGATGTGGAACTATATTTAGTTCAACAGAATATATACTTTAATGATTTTGGTATGTGTTGCCAGAATGCTTTCTAGATAGGTTATACTAATCAAAGTTACCATTGGGAGTGTTTTTGAAAATGCTTATTTCCCTGAATCCCTGCCAATTTGGTAGACAAAAAAATTAAAATCACATGATATGTTTTGTTCATTGCTATATATGTGTGTATATATATATTTCACTCAATGCTATACATTAAAATGTATTTTAAATTTTAAAAGTAACTGCTTGCTTATGCCCTTTGTCTATATTTCTATTAAAATAGAAAGTAAGACCTCATTTATTACATGCTGGAAATTAATACCATGCTATATGGGTAAACATTTTCCCCCCAGCTTTTTGTTTGCCTTTCAACTTTGTGTGTGATCTGTATGTATTCTTTCTGTACAGGAATGCTTTTACCTGTTCACATCTGGAGAAATTAGATCTACTCAAGAAGACAGAGTATTTATTTGTTCAACTCTTCTTTTATGTACCTTACTAGAATTTTATACCTTTTGAAAAATACAAATCTTGTGTGTTTCATGTTATATTTTATTCTTACCCATCGGTGGAGAGTTGAACATTGACCAATGAAGAATCTGTGTAGGGGATTGTGAGGTTTATTTTACTAGGTTTAAAGGGAGTTAAGTAGATCGTAGAGGAAAGGAAAATTTGATAACTATCAAAAGATCTCAAAAATATTCTAGTAATGAAACTGTTGATGATAATATCTTTTCTCTAAAAAAATCTGAAAAATGTCTTTATTTCTTTAAAAATAGGTAATCTTAGCCAGCTGGTTTCGGATTTATACCAAAATAATGGACTTGATTGGTCTTCAAACCAAGATATGTTGGACAGTGACCAGAGGAGAAGGACTCAGTCCTATTGAAAGCTGTGAAGGCAAGTTTCTCTCCATGATATCGTCCAGTTCTTTTTTGGAGCATGTTAAACTTACTGCAAACTTAGTGATTTAAAAAACTATTTTATTGTGCTTATGGATTCCGCAAGTGAGGAATTTGGGCAGGGTATAACAGGGTTGGTTTGTTTCCACCATGTCAGAGGCTTCTGCTAGACTCAGGTGGCTTGGGAAGACTGAAATTAATTGGAGACTGCTTCACTGACATTCTAGCTCCCGGCGGGGGTCCCTGCGAGGCTGGGCTCAGTTGGGACTGTCAATGGGACACCTACATAACGTACCTCAGGGTAGTCAGGCTCTTCATGGGCTTCAGGTTGGACACTGCTTGGCCACTTCTAGCCTTAGAGATCCCGTGTATGGCCTCCACTGTCTTCTGTTGAGGCAGTCACCAACCCAGCTGTCATCAAAAGCAGGAGCAGAGACACCCCCTCCTCCCTTTACAGGAGGCGTGTCCATGAGTTTGTAGCCCTGTTTAAAAACCACCAGCTCCTGCCGTGTTCTCGTCTTTGTTCCACAGTAGTGTCACGTGTTCGTATGGGAACCAAGGCAACCATTTAATATATCTGTGCCATTTTCAAAATAAGCACATTTTAATATAAATTGCCAGACATACAAAGTAATTTATAGTTAGAACATATGTGTTTTTTTTTTTTTTAATTTTTAAAGGATTGGGAGATCCTGCTTGCTTTTATGTTGCTGTAATTTTTCTTTTAAATGGACTAATGATGGCATTATTCTTCATATATGGCACATACTTAAGGTAAGACCATTCATTGAGAATATTTTGGTATGTGTTATAATACTATGTACTAAAAATAGTGAGATAAAGATTAACTTGCAGCTCAGTTTTATAATTATGTTATTTCTAATACATCTACTTATAGATATAAAGTTCTTTCCTATTTGAATGATTTCACCATTGGCATAGTTAGCTAAACTTAAAATAATTTTAGATGCTTAAACAAAGAGAATGGTGGAAATATTGGATACATTTTAAATATTCACAGGCTTTTGAGCATAAACAGTATATTGTTTACATAAAATATAAGGACCAGTCATCATCAAATGGTATTAATGACTATTTTGCTGACATTAAGATGGAAGTATATTCTATACAGATATTTAATATCTGACCTGATTAATAATGTTGTAGCCGAGCAATATTCCTTAAAATAAAAAGATTGACAAATTTTTTAAGGTTTTTATGTTTCTTTTTCTTTTGACAATTTATTACATTGTATACTTGTTTAAATATTTAACTTGAGAGTATCTTTAGATTTTTTTTTTTATTGCTTACTGATTTCTTGTTAGTACAGAAGTGTGAGCATAGGTATATGATTTTCAATTTGGGTTAATGAGTTTGAATCTACTATCATTCCATTATACTTGCTTTGGAAGTATGGCATTTTCAGTTTAGTACCTCAAAGATCTACTGTATTCCTAGCTCAGTGTTTGAGCAGATAACGGTTACTTGATAAATATTTGTCAAGTGAGGAAGTTATTAGAAGATCAATTTAGAGTATATTTGCATATAGATTTAAGATATTTTGATGCTAGTATTTCTGATTTAGCTATAAGGAAGTTCTTTTAATTATGTAACTGGGGGAGACTGAAATGAAAATATATGATTAAAAGATGAGGTGGTAAATTTTGTTTTTGAAACAAGACACAAAGATGAGCAAAAGTATATGGTAATCAGAAGAGGAAGCTGACTTGAAAGAAAGCAAGGCCAGTGTGCCTGGTATGATGAGCCAAAGGTCTCTACTTTGGCCGGGTGGGGGGTGGGGTCTATCACTCTTCTGAGTACTAATGGATAGCTTTTCTACGTTTGGGAGATTTGATTTTGAGTAAGAGAAGTTAAAATATGGAAAGTGGCAATGTTGTGAAATTGCTGATCTATATTATGCTACTTTTTGAAAGAAGAATTAAAATTTAAAGAAGAATTTCTAAGCGTTTACTAAACATTCAGTATCGTTTCCATATAGTGCTTGTTATAGCCATTGTTTCAAAGGCCAAAGGTATACCGTCTGCTGCGGAGAGCCTGATGTTCTGGTTCTGAGAGGTTCTAGGTGGTTTGGGCCCTGACCTCAGATTTTTCGGTCTTCAGCTCCAAGAGTCCCCTGACAGCAGTTTTCTCCCTGCATAGGAGATACATGTGCATTTGTCCAGTCAACATAAAGTACAGACCAGGTCGCTTCTTTTGGAGATGGCATGCTTGGGTTTTGAAACCGTGTGGTGGGTAAGGTGGGAGCTGGAGACGGTGCTGGGTATGTGTCAGTGGGACACAGACAGCAAGGAGAAAGTGCTTATAATGCTGGAGGCAGGAGACATTTGTTCTGTGTGGAGGGTTCCTTAATTGTGCCTTGGAGTGTCAGAGTATTTTGGATAGGTCGGGGAGAAAAGAATCCTGGGGAGAGGCAAAGGTGGGCAACCTGGATGTGGAGAGTGGATCAGTTTTGCTAGGATGCAGATTATTGAGGGCTGTTGTAGAAGATGAAGACTGAAAAACTGGGTTGGGCTGGTTGATGAATGACTTTGGCTAGTCTGAGACTATTCCAGAGCCAGTAAGAGGAATCCGAAATATGACCAATAGAGGGACAGGATTCAAGCTGAACTGTGATCTCAAGAGACCATTGATTTCACCTGTCACTGAGGTTGGCCGGTGACATGCTACTTGAGCATGCCATCTGCCAAACTGCAGGGTGATTTTAGAATCAGTTTAGTGGGTTTGGCCCACGATTTTTTTTTTTTTTTACATGAAAAAGAAAAGATTATAAACATCAATAAGAGAGTACACAACACTTTGTAAGATGGGTGTTATTTGGAGCAGCTTCTGTTTGTTGATTGTATATACATGTCTACATGTACATATGCTGAGTTGTAGTGTAAAGTCTTGTTTCTTGTAGTTTGAGTGTAGAAAAAAGATCTGTAGACCACTGCAAGAGGGAGTGACTTTGCTTAAAAGCGTTTGAGTCTTGGGGCGCCTGAGTGGCTCAGTCAGTTGAGCGTTTGACTCTTGATTTTGGCTCAGGTCATAATCTCTGGATTGTGAGATCCAACCCAGAGTCTGGGTTTGTGCTGGCTGGGGGTGGAGACTGCCTAAGATTCTTGCTCTCCCTCTCCCCTCTGCTCCTCCCCTCCTGCTTGTTTAACCCTTGCTCTCTCTCAGAACAAAACAAAACAAAAACAAAAGCAAAAGGCATTTGAGCCTTTCCAAAGGGCTGTTTTTTGGTTTCTCTTCCTGGCTCAGAAGGCTGTGACCTGTTTCAGCTTCACCCAGAGCTTGACTGCTCTGGGCCCTTGCTGGCCCCCTTTGGGTGTCCTTGACTCTTAGGGCCCCAGGGTGCTCTGCCTTATGCCCTTGCTGGGCTGTAGACACTGCAGTGGTGGCACAGGTTTCCATTTATCTAGCTCTCCCTTTGCTCTGTTTGCGAGTGTTTTGTTTGTTTTAACCGTGGTTACTCACTTTAGCTCTATCCAAACATATCCTAAAGTCATTTCCTTCTAGCCCCAAATGAGCATCCAGTTCTCCCACATTATAGAGCCCCTTGTATTCTAGGGAGCCTGACTATTGCCCTGTGCCTTGAGGAGGGTGGGTTTGTAAATTAGATTCCAGTGGTGATCCTCCTTTATACTGTGTTGAATAAAGTCTTCTGTCACTTCTTTCATCAGTCTTTTTCATCATTTTTAAAAATGTTCTTGACATGAGTATTTTTAGAGGTCTCAGATTGCTAGGTAGTTCTTATTGTTTTCTTCCTTGGTGGTTAGTTTTGTCACTCTTCTAACTTTTAAAGTGGGATGAAGCTGCAGACTTCTTAACATGTGGGTTAAGAATAAAGAGGAGGATATCTATAATTGTGGTTAGAATCTTTTTATAAATTGTATTATATAAATTTACAGGCAGATTGAGTATGACATTTTTACTCCAGAAGCATATTTCTTTTAAGATAGTATAGATATAAGTTTTCTGAAGTCAGATAAGCCAATCCATTTCACAGAAAATGAAAATGGAAGAGAAAATAGAAAACACAGCCAAATGGTGAAGTGGGGCTGGGCTGCCAAGCTCTGACTTGAGGAGATGAAGTCAGATGTTTTTGCAGATACAACTTATTCATGCTGTACCTCTTTTTCTGGTATTCTCAGTATTTTGGTATTTTTAAAAGCAAAACACATTGTTTTTATTATTTTCTAAAAGCCTTGTTGTTAACTCATGATTATAGTTATTTATTTTATAAGATGTCCTGACATGTGTCAGCTACAGTTTCTGGAGGCCAGTTTCTTAAGACTTGGTGTGTGTAAGTCTCTATTCTGTAGGGAGGAGGGCTCTTGGAGGGAACCTTCAGGGACTGTTAGGAGTTCTGCTGAGCTAAGTAGGATGGGGAGTTCAGCTGCCAGGTACTGGGGTAGTCGTTTAAAGCAGTAAGCTAAAAACAAGAGTTAAGCCTTCTATTACTTACTGTGATGGTGTAACAAGATTCTAAAACTGGAAAAAACAGACTCCCCTGGTCCACTTCCCCCTCTGGAACAGCACCCTGGCTGAGATGGAGGGATTAGTGCAGACATGGGGGGGTCATCTCGCTGTTGAGGAAGCCCTGAACAAAAGGCTCCAGCATTTTATGGACCCTGAGGTAGGAGGAGGGAGGGCAGGGGGGGAAATGGCTAGGAATGGAAAAGTATTGGGTACTGATTCAGACTGGGGAAAAGTGTCTTCAGGGTTGCCCCCTCTTACCTCTCCATATATGGACTTCCACCCAAAGTCTCAGATAAAGAGACCTAGGAATGAATGTGCTGGGGTTAGGAATGCAAAGATGTGGAGGGCATAACTGGCCAGGGCATCCTGAGTCCTCAGAGACTGCATTGTACTGACCATGAACCACGTGTGTTTGAAGAGGGTAGCTGTCTCAGTGAGGCCTGTCAGGTAAACCTTTGTCATTGTGTATGGTTGGGCCTCAGAAATCATATGTAGGTTTTTAATCAGGAGTCCAACTACCTAGGACATTAGTAGGCAAGGTCATGAGCTAGTCCTGGCATGTAGGGCAGGGGGATCTGGAAGAAATGTGGTATGGGCCTGGTCCTGAATGTCCAGCAGAAATGTTGTGATGGGTAGAGTTGTCCCCTATTTCCAAATTCACCACTATGTACCCTGGCTCTCAAGAGCATATAAAGCAGAACAATTTCTGTAGGTGAAATGAATGTCTTTAGCTGATGCCAGCAGTAAGGCATGTAGAAGCCAAGACAAAATATAGACAACAATCTGTCCAGGCTCACTGGGGCATTATTCTCAGGTTAAATAAAACATGAGGATCTGGGCATGAGTCAGTACTTGATTCTGGACTGACTGCTTTCTGTTGTTGGTGTACATCTGTCACCTTGGCATTTTCCTTCACTATCCAGAGTTCTTTCAGTGCTCTCTTATAATGGGATCTCTTATGCCATATTCTATATATTCCTCTTTCTTGGTTTATTTTTTCACTCTGGTACATCTTCCATCTTCTAGAAGTTTTTGAGGATGAATTGATGGGAAGTAAATTTTTGAATCCATGTATGTTTGAAAATGCCTTTATTTTGTCTTCATGTTTGATTGATAGTTTTGCTTGAGTATTGAACTCTAGATCGGAAATCATTTTCCTTCAGAATTATGGCATCCTCACACTGTTATTGCTTCATGTGGTGCTGTTCAGGCATTCCTAAATTATTCGGATTCCTAAATTTTTGTATGTGACCTTTTCTTCCCTTTTTTTTCTGAAAAACTGTAGAATCTTCTCTCTGTCTCTGTGGTTCTGAAATTTCACAATATGTCTCGCTCTAGATCTGTCTCTTCCCATATTATCTTGGGTATGTGACACGTTGTTTCAGTCTTGCACCTTATGTCCTTAATTTCAGGGAAATTTTCTTGGATTATTTCTTCACTTACTTCCGTCCTTTCGTTTTCTCTTTCAGAACTTTTTGTTATTTGGATATTGTATTTCCTGATCCTCTAATTTTCATGTAGTTTCCCATTTTTAATATCACTGCTCTTCTATGTTCTAGGAAATTCTGTCAACTTTATTTTTCCAACTCTTTTATTCAGTTTTTCATTTGTTATCTTCTAATTTTCAAGAATTTTCATTTGTTCTTTGAATGCTCCTTTTTAAAAAAAATAGTATTTTATTTTTGTTTCATGGATTCAGTATCTTTTTCTCTGGGGATACTAATGATTTTTTTTTCCTCTCTAAATAATTTGGTATCTTCTGGTTCACTTTTTTAATTCTTTTGGTCTTTACGTACCATGTTAGAAGTTTCCCTTAGCTGTCTGGCTATCCTAGGCTGCCATGATTGAGATTGGAGGACAAAAAGCTATATGGGAGCTCTAGATCGTGGGTGGAACCTGTTAACATTGAGTTTTTATATAATTTGAATAAATGATGTGGGAAGAACTTAGAGTGACTGCCAGTTCTTTGGTTTGCCTTTGGATGTAAAAGAAAATTTAATGTAACAAAGGTTTTTCAGGGTTGTAATAGGGAAATGAAGTGTTTCATAAGTTAACTGGAATACAAAATTATAGAATTTTTAAGAAGCACCATGGTAGGAGGGAGAACACCTAAATGAGTTAGGAGACAGTGTCTTCTATGTGAGAATACAATAAATTAATGCTTACGAGGGGCACCTGGGTGGCTCAGTGGGTTAAAGCCTCTGCCTTCGGCTCAGGTCATGATCCCAGAGTCCTGGGATCGAGCCCCGAATCGGGCTCTCTGCTCTTCGGGGAGCCTGCTTCCCTTCCTCTCTCTCTGCCTACCTCTCTGCCTACTTGTGATCTCTCTCTGTCAAAATAAATAAATAAATAAAAATTAAAAAAAAAAAAAATTAATGCTTATAAGGCACCTAGAAGAATGCCTGCTTTCAGAAAGTAGTTTTTTATTTTATTTTATTTATTTATTTGACACAGAGAGAGAGATCACAAGTAGGCAGAGAGGCAGGCAGAGAGAGGGGGAAGCAGGCTCCCTGCTGAGCAGAGAGCCCGATGTGGGGCTCGATTCCAGGACCCTGAGATCATGACCTGAGCTGAAGGCAGAGGCTTAACCCACTGAGCCACCCAGGCGCCCCAGAAATTAGTTTTTAATTGAATGAAGTGAATAAATAAATTATTGGGGGGAAAAAACCCCTAAGCCTTTGATTATTATTTACAGAAGACACAAAGATAATATATTATTATCTGTCAGATAAGTTTTGTTAGAATTTTACCAATTTAGGAAATATTTTTCCAGTGGACTCATCTGAAGCGTTTACTCTGCAGATTCCATTTTTTTTTTTTTCGGATTCTAGTCTTAAGATTGTTTATTTACAAAGAAATATGTATCTAGCACTTTAAGAGGTAACTCTGAGGAAACAGAGTCGCAGGAAAGTTACAGATCTCTCCTAGAGGTCAGACTTGGGCAGCAAATGGTGTGGTTAAATGTCATTTGCTGAGATAATGACCTAAAAAGGGACAGGTTTTAGAGAAAAGATGCCAGTATTTTCAACCAATAACTTTCATCAATTTATGCATACTGAGGAGAAATACTTATCTTTTAAATATTCATATGCAACTGTTAGACCAAATGATTAAAGATGTGCTAGAAGGCCAAGTTAATAGAACATTCCAACAGCAAAAAACAACAAAACTAAATAATCCACAGCAACATGGAGTTGAAAAAGTTTGAGCGGGTGTAATTCAGAGCTTACTTAAGACATACTTTTAGCCAAAAATCCAGACTGCATAAACAGTAATGCTTGCTTTTTTAATGAAGCATGAGCAACAGACAAATCTCAAATAAAACAATGGAAGCAAAGCTAAACTGGCATAAAGAATAAGAAGTTCAACTTTGCCTTAAAACAGGTACAGGAAGGGGGAGGTATATACTGATTGATGTAAATAATTGACATGAAAAGCTACTCTGTTCTACAGCAGAGTCTAAAAAGGACACTGAGTCACTTCATAGATAACTTTGGCTGGATCATGAGAAGAAAATAGAGAAACTGGTTATATTAACTATGACTATTCACTCTCACTACTCAGGATAGGAAGGAGAATATTAGTTGGCAAAATTTAAAGGAAGGTTTGGCATATAGATTAATCTACAATGCCTTCAGGGCTTCTGGAACACATCTACAAATAAAATAGTTAAAAATTCTTTCTGGGGGGCGCCTGCCTGGCTCAGTGGGTTAAAGCCTCTGCTTTCGGCTCAGGTCATGATCACAGGATCCTGGGATCAAGTCCACATCCAGGTCTCTGCTCAGCGGGGAGCCTGCTTCCACCTCTCTCTCTCTCTGCCTACTTGTGATCTCTGTCTGTCAAATAAACAAAATAATAAAATCTTTAAAAAAAATACAGTTAAAAAAATTCTTTCTGGTATCAAAGAAGCATGAACTTTCAATGACCAAAGAAAATAATAGAGTAGAAAATCAGAAGATGAATACATTATGCTCTGTGACTGGTTGGTTCCTCCTGTGGAAGAAAAGGCATTTTCTGATGGCTAGCTATGTCTACAAAAGAATGGACAGGCTTTTCTGACAAGAGCTGAGAAGCCATGGAGAACAGAGTGGAGACAGAGAAAGGTAAATATTCAAGAGGAGGAAGAGATCAAAGACAGATCAGAGTGGTCACAGTGATACAGAGCAGCAGACATTATGTCTAGAGAAGCTCTTCAAAAGGATCATTAAAAAGTTCATCAAAAAGTTCTCAGTGCAATAGAGGGAATGGAAAAGAGGAACAGGGAACCCTGGACCCTGACTCTGTGAGTTAAGACTCTAGACATTCCCTTGACAAAGGAGAACAGCTGTGAATTATGGAGAACGAGCTGGAGTACTAGGAGAGAACTTCTGTGAGGACGCAAGTGAGAGAAATGAGCTCAGAGGAGCAGGCTTTCATGAAGGGTCCCAGATCATGTCTTAAAGTAGCAATAGAGGAAGCTTCAGCCTTATCTCTGGGCCTTGAGCCATAAAGGAGCATGGTGGCATGAGGAAGAGAAACTTCTTCTCAGAGGAGGTTAAGGTTTCAAGGTAGGAGAAGAAGGAAGCATCTGAGTAGAGGCTGAGGGTTCCTGGAAGGAAGTTGTTCCCCCTGCAGTGGAGGTTCTTGAGGGCACAATAGAAGGTCTGGATGGGGAGTCAATCAGTGTGGTGGTTGGGTCACAGTAGACACGCCATTTAACCCATGTCTCTGATGATGAGCAGGTAGTGTGTCCAGGCCAGTGATCAAGGATGGCAGTAATAAGAAGTGTGGTGTGTTTGACTGACAGTGCCCCCTCTCCTCAAAAAGGAATGCCAGCCAACTTTTGGTTGGATAGTTTTTATGTTTTCATTTACTGCTGAGATACCTTTTGACTCTGTGCCATAGACAAGGCTCAGGCCCAGTATTAGGCACTATGCATGCTATGATGATAAACTGGGAAGTTCACAGTCTAGTAAATAAAATCTTCTGTTTCTTGGCCCTGGCAGACAAAGAGTTAAATTAAAGGCCTTAATTAGTTGCCTGGAAGGACTTAATTAGACTGGAAGGACTAAGCTGAGACCTTTCCTTGACTTCCTGATTGTCATTCTTATTCCTCACCTTTACTCTCTGCAGCTTTCTTTTATGCTCTAGAGAAGCCAGAGGATCCATGTGTAAATTTAGGGGAAGATGCTCAGCTCTCAGCAGATGCTGAGAAAATGCTGGGCATTTTTTCATCTGGCTAGCAAGGTGCTTATGCCTTACATCTCAAACTTGAGATTGGGATTCTCTTAATTCAATTATTTCCACATTATTCTCTCATTTTCTCTTTCATTAGCATTCACGCAGCAGAAGTTATTTAATTTAACTCACTCCAAGAGTTATTTAATAATGTTCTGAATTAACTATGATTACTTTTTCTCCTTGAATGTTGAACTGTGTATGTTTTGTCATTTTTTGGTAAATCGAGGTACAAGTATCAGTGATTAACCAAGCCTGCCAAAATATGATTGATTTGAATCCATGATACTTAGAGATGTGAGAAAGAAGAGAATTGTAAATTATTAAATGTCAGAATTGAAAATATTTTTAAGACCTTTTGCCCTTTCATTTTATACCTGAGGAAATTGAGGCTCAAAAGGTGAATGAGATGTATCAGTAAATGTGCAAGCTTAGACTATTTTAAAATTTGCACAATGGGAGCTTTCATATTTTCTGATGGTGGTAATATTGCAGAAGAATCTTCTTTTGTTAACCACTAGGGAATGCTGAAATATCAACTGATGAACTATAATGGAAAAAAAAAAAATCAGTCTTAAGTTTTCTGATTATTACATCTTTTCTGTTTAGCAAAATAAAATGACCTATATGCTAGGCTCTAAGGATTGGAGGGAAAGGAGGTAAATGCTGGGGACACTATTTTAGAGTTATTTTAAGTCATACCATTTCAAAATGATCATAAGTCAGATATTTCTTGTAGATAAGCAAGTTTTGTTCTCCCCTCCTAGCTGTGCAGGGCATGAAAGTGTACCAGAAAATCTGCCTCCCTGGTTAGGTAAGCAAAGGTGTCTGTGTTTGTGGAAGATGCTGGGCCACAACTTATCTGGTGGTTATTTAGTATGATGTCACACTGATTGTACCTTTGGGAAGATGTCCAGTACCAGAGCCCCTCATGTCATATGGCAGTCGAGTATGGATGGAAGACTTCTGGAGCAGACCCCATCATGAGATTTGGTTGGGAAATTGGACTTGGGATTTTTCTATCCTTGTCCTCTTTTTTTAATCCCTGCCCTTCTCTTTACTCTGCCATTAAAAAATTTTTGATCTTTGCCGATTTGGATGCCTTTAATTTCTTTTTGTTGTCTGATTGCTGAGGCTAGGACTTCTAGTACTATGTTGAATAGCAGTGGTGATAGCGGACATCCCTGCCGTGTTCCTGACCTTAATGGAAAAGCTCTCAGTTTTTCTCCATTGAGAATGATACTTGCCGTGGGTTTTTCATAGATGGCTCTGATAATATTGAGGTATGTGCCTTCTATCCCTACACTTTGAAGAGTTTTGATTAGGAAGGGATGCTAGAGCCCAAAAATAGACCCTCAACTCTATGGTCAACTAATCCTCGACAAAGCAGGAAAGAATATCCAATGGAAAAAAGACAGCCTCTTCAACAAATGGTGTTGGGACAATTGGACAGCCACATGCAGAAAAATGAAATTGGACCATTTCCTTACACCACACACGAAAATAGACTCAAAATGGATGAAGGACCTCAACGTGAGAAAGGAATCCATCAAAATCCTTGAGGAGAAC
>ML103830.1:0-119226 GCA_003697995.1 Taxidea taxus jeffersonii | reverse complement strand
ATATTTGCAAACGACATATCAGATAAAGGGCTAGTATCCAAAATCTACAAAGAGCTTAGCAAACTCAACACCCCAAGAACAAACAATCCAATCAAGAAATGGGCAGAGGACATGAACAGACATTTCTGCAAAGAAGACATCCAGATGGCCAACAGACACATGAAAAAGTGCTCCACATCACTGGGCATCAGGGAAATACAAATCAAAACCACCATGAGATAGCACCTCACACCAGTCAGAATGGCTAAAATGAACAAGTCAGGAAATGACAGATGCTGGCGAGGATGTGGAGAAAGGGGAACCCTCCTACACTATTGGTAGGAATGCAAGCTGGTGCAACCACTCTGGAAAACAGCATGGAGGTTCCTCAAAAAATTGAAAATAGAGCTACCTTATGACCCAGCAATTGCACTACTGGGTATTTGCCCTAAAGATACAAACATAGTGATTCGAAGGGGCACGTGTACCCGAATGTTTATAGCAGCAATGTCCACAATGGCCAAGTTATGGAAAGAACCTAGATGTCCATCAACAGATGAATGGATAAAGAAGAAGTGGTATATATATATACAGTGGAATATTATGCAGCCATCAAAAGAAATGAAATCTTACCATTTGCAACGACATGGATGGAACTAGAGCGTATTATGCTTAGCGAAATAAGTCAACTGGAGAAAGACAACTATCACATGATCTCCCTGATATGAGGAAATGGAGATGCAACGGGGGTGGGAGTTAAGGTGGTAGGAAAAGAGAAAATGAAACAAGATGGGATCGGGAGGGAGACAAACCAAAAGAGACTCTTAATGTCATAAAACAAACTGAGGGGGGTGGGGGGGAGAGGGGTTGGGAGAGGGTGGTGGGGTTACATTATATATTTAAATAAAAAAGCTTCAATAAAAAAAAGAAGATGTGGTATATATATACAATGGAATACTATGCAGCCTTCAAATGAAATGAAATCTTGCCAATTGCCATAATGTGGATAGAACTAGAGGATATTATGCTTAGTGAAATAAGTCAATCAGAGAAAGACAACTATCATATGATCTCCCTGATATGAGGAAGTTGAGAAGCAATGTGGGGGTCTTGGGGGGTAGGAAAAGAATAAATAAAACAAGATGGGGTCGGGAGGGAGATAAACCATAAGAAACTCTTAATGTCACAAAACAAACTGAGGGTTGCTGGGGGGATGGGGGTAGGAGAGGGGGTGGGATTATGGACATTGGGGAAGGTATGTGCTGGGCTGATTGCTGTGAGGTGTGTAAACCTGGCGATTCACAGACCTGTACCCCTGGGGCTAATAATACATTATATATTAATAAAAAATTAAAAATTAAAAAAATAAAATAAAATGTTAGAATACTTAGGAATGGAGAATTTCCCTTATCATATGTTAATATTACAGTAATGAAAACATTGTGATATAGAGAATATAGAATTAAATCAAATGACTGGAATTAACAGATTCTAGTATTGTGAGAAATTAATGTATGATAAAGGCTGAATTTCATTACACTGGAAAAAGGAATGTTTATTTGATTAATGGTGTTAACACAATTGGCTATCTGTTTCAAAGATAACAAAATTAGGGCTTTAATCATACATTTCTGTGGGTGAAAGATTTAAATTTAAAATACAATGATACTAGAAGGTTTAGAACACTGTGTCATTTTGAGGTAGGAGAGATCTTCACAGACAAAACAAGGAATGCAGAAGAAATAAAGGAAAATATTGACATTTAACCACATAAAATTTAAAATATCTTTTTGGCAGAATACACCATAACTTATATCAAAAGACCTAATCACACATATAACAGTCAAAAAATTTTACCCTTAATCTTTGGATAGGGAAATAGATGATCCGATGGAAAAATGGACAAGAATTGTAAACAGGCAGTTCACAGAAGAGAAAATGCACATTGTCTCAAAAACCCACTAAAACGATGCCCCATACTAGTAGGCAAGAGGTACAAATCAAAATAACAGAAAAAAGTTTCCACCTACCCAATGGGCAAAATATAAAAGGGTCTAGACACATCAGATGCTGTGTTCTAGAGAAGCAGACACCTCATACACTGTGGGGAGGGAGGGGTTGTGGATTGGTATGGCATTTTCTGGTTCACAGTCTTTGACCTGGCAGTCTCACAGTTAGGTCTGTCCTGTAGGAATAAAAACACCAATATTTACATGTATAAGGATATTTATTTTATCATGTTTTTGTGATAGTAAGAAATTAAAAAATATCTATATGTTTGATAATAGGGAAAGGTCTGAACAAATTGTAGTACATTTATCCTATGCAATGTTTGACATCTATTAATAAGGATGCCTTGGGTTACGTGTATTGATTAGGAATAGTCTTTATAGGGGTGCCTGAGAGGCTCAGTGGGTTAAAGCCTCTGCCTTTAGCTCGGCTCATGATACCAGGGTCCTGGGATCGAGCCCTACATCGGGCTCTCTGCTCAGCAGGGAGCCTGCTTCCTCCTCTCTCTCTTCTTGCCTCTCTGCCTACTTGTTGTGATCTCTGTCAAATAAATAAATAAAATCTTTTTTTAAGAAAAGGAATAATCTTTATAATAGATGAATTAGAAAAGGAACAAATTTCAAGGAGGTGTTAATAACGTGATCACATTAACATATGGGTATAAAGATTTGGGCAAGTGGACACACACACAAATGTTATTATTGATTATCTTGGGTGAACAGGATTGAGAGAAGGGTGGCAATGAGGAAAATAATTTTTAAAATATATAGACCTTTGCACTTTTCTGTCTTGTTGGCATAAGTTCAAAACATTACTTTTTATTTATTTAAAACCATAACTCACACTTAGCTAATTTCTTATGACTTGCCATGAAGCCTGGCGTTGGCCTGCCGGCTGATTTTTTAAGATGTGCTGGGCCTCTGAGGGGAGAGCCCTGTCTTCCACTCCCCAGCCTGTATGACTTTCTGATTCCTTTATCTGTCCCTCTTATTTCTGTGGATTTATCACTTCAGCCATTTTCTGGCCAAAATGTTGTTTCTTTGCCCCTTTATATTTCATTTGTGCTGGTCTAGATTGATAATCAGTAAAGAAAAATCACACAGTTGTTCCATTAGTGTCCTGTAAATTTGTGGTCTTCCAGCTTCCCATGATCCCTTAACACAGGCTCTGCAGCCCTTCTGTTTTTCCCTTGCTACCTCTGTCCTTAAATGCAGGTGGTATTTCAGACAACCCCTTTCCTCAAACTTCTCGTGCTGCCATCTCTTCTCTAGAGCAGCAAGGGGCTGGAGACTCTCTAGGGAAAATGGCAACTCCATAAATCACTCGGTGCTGAACATGCAGACTTACTCCTGGTCTTGTGCCGAGGCTGACTGGCCTCCTGTGCTGGGACTGCCAGCCTTCCTGGTCTGCTGGGAGGCTGGGAGGGATGCGGAAAGGGTGTGTATTCTCTGCATGGATTAGCCCAGCCATCTTCTCTATCCCCTCCGTGTTTCCTCATTTATACATCCCCCCGGAATAAGTAGCATAGCCTAGAATACCTGTGTCTGATTCCTTGATACCTCCCTGCTTGTCTATGTTCGAGACATGCTTGTGTAGAAAGAAGGAAGGATATTTGGGTAAAATAATGAGAAAACAGCATGAGTTAAAGAGAATAGAAGATCTCAAGAGCAAAGTGAAAGAAATGACAGAACAAATCTAAAACAGCCTTTCTTTCCTCTATTCAGATGCTTCTGGCCAGGGTGGGAGGAGAGTGGGGGACCTGCATTACTCTTACCCAAGCAGATGAAGGTTTATTTGTTAGGACAGCCAAACTATGGCATTGTAATTTCTTAGCTAGAGTTAGAAGCCTGATGGTCATATTTTGGTATTTGTGTTCTTTTACAAGTTTCTAAAAACAGATGGAAGATGAAACTTTGTAAACTATGTTCTCCAAGCATGTTCTATAGGAAAGTATCTTGGGATGGGGCTTGGGAAATACCGAATTAATTAAATCTTTAATGTGCTGGCTTGCTTTCTGAATTTCCAAGTGTGGTGTTTTATACCTTTATGACCACAAAGCCTTTTTCTGCACGTCTCTCCTCTTTCCTGAATGTATATCATGTAGTCCCTAGAAAAATAGTTTGGGAACTGCTAGCAGACACAAATATGTAGCACTAAAGAAGAAAAAAGAAGAGAGAAAAAGATCAGGTTGCACGATGCCCAGTAACATGACTAGTCACCATTTTTTATTCACTGTCTTTTTTTGGTACATTTTGAAGATGGAAGATGCCTTTTTAAAAATGAAACTGATTCTGACTAATGATACTTATAAAGGAAACAAACTGTTTTGTGAATAAGCATAGTAGAGTTCTAGTGTGGCTATGTGTAGAACTAGAAGTTTGTCATATTCTGTTATTTCATGGTTTCATTAATATGGATCTGGATCTTTGTTCTTTGAGTTAAAAATGTTCTTTATCTTCTTTTCCAGTGGCAGCCGATTAGGAGGCCTGGTTACAGTGCTGTGCTTCTTTTTCAATCATGGAGAGGTAGGTCATCAACACCTATTTTCAAAATTGTATTTTTAGAAATACAAGTTTCTTCTTGAAGTAGTAAGTCAAATATTCTTAAAAAATTTTAGGAGATTATACTTCCAGAACTAAGGGTTTCTTTTTTAATTTTAATTTAAATGTAGTCCATTGGTAGCATTCTTTAAATGTTTGGTCTTATTTTAATTCAAATTTTAACACTAGCACTTATCTTAAGTTAACTTTTCATGAACATTCTTTTATGTGATATATCTCTTAGTGATTTGAAGTAATAGTGGGTCTGCACCAATTCTGTATATAATTTAAAAGTGTGAACCTTGGGACGCCTGGGTGGCTCAGGGGGTTAAGCCTCTGCCTTCGGCTCAGGTCATGATCTCAGGGTCCTGGGATCGAGTCCCGCATCAGGTTCTCTGCTTGGCGGGGAGCCTGCTTCCCCACCCCCTCTCTCTGCCTGCCTCTCTGCCTACTTGTGATCTCTCTCTGTGTCAAATAAATAAATAAAATCTTAAAAAAAAAAAAGTGTGAACCTTCATAGCAATAATAGAAATAAGTAAGCTAAAATAGAATAAGCTATAATAGAAATTAGCTATAATAGAAATAAGTCGACCATGGATAAAGTTAATTTACTTGTATGGGAATAACTTTTTTGGTAGGAGCTCTATAGTATGTTTCTATTTTAATGCATCTTATTAAACTTGGATGTATTTTTAAGTCTCCTTTTCAGAATATTATATTATACCTGTAAACTTGCACATATCTAAAGGTTTTCTAAAGAGAACACTGTTGTAAAAAGTATTAACTCTGGATCCAAGCTACCTGTGTTCAAATCCTGGCTTTGCTGTTAGGCGGCTCTGCGACCAGAGCAAATCATTAATCTCACCTGCCTTAGTTTCTGCTTTGTAAATAGGTGTAATGATGGTACTTATCTCCTGGGATTTTGGGGGAGTTTAAATGAATTCATAAGTGTAAAGTGCCTGGAGCAGTGTTTGGCACATAGTAACCATTATGTAACTGTTACTTTATATTATTATTAATAACTTAATTTAGATAAAATTCTAATAAAAATTCAGAATACCAATGAAATCCTTCCACTGTATCAGTCGTAGTTGTAAATGAATTTTTATTAATATATCTCTACTGGTTTTCTTTCATGGTAAATCTTGTGTGAGAGAAAGAGAAGAAAGATCTTCAGCTTATTTTGTATGAAATAACTTAATCCTTATGCATTTATAAACTCAGTGTGTATACTATTTGAATATGCACATGTTACAAAGCCTAAGAGTAATCATACTAAAACTGAATTGTAAAGTCAAGGTTGAACTTTTTTTTAAATTTTTCAGTGGATTACTAATGGATATTGAACCAACACATGCTTAATATTTAGAATCACAGAAATTTAAAGCTCAAATGGCCTTATAGATTAGAGCATTTGAGACAAATCATTGCAATATAGCATGGTCTGACTTTTAAAGAAAAAAAAAAAGATTTTTTTTTTTGCCTCTTCTTGACTGTGGATGCTTTTTGAATGTTGTAGTGTGGACCACAGAACTTGTGGAGACACAGATCCTGTGAGAATGACCTAAGAAATTGGAAATAACTTCTTAAGAGTGAAGGAAAGGATGGGGTGCCTGGGTGGCTCAATGGGTTAAAGCCTCTGCCTTTGGCTTAGGTCATGATCTCAGGGTCCTGGGATCGAGCCCCACATCGGGCTCTCTGCTCAGCAGGGAGCTTCCCCCTCTCTCTCCGCCTGCCTCTCTGCCTACTTGTGATCTCTGTTTGTCAAATAAATAAATAAAATCTTAAAAAAAGAAAAAAAAAAGCCTTGAAGGAAAGGAGCTTTGAATGTTTGCAATAAGACCTTGGAGAAAAGAGAAAAATTTGAAGCCAAGGTCTACAGTTTTAACGACAACTGTCTGTTAAGCAGAAAGGTCTCCTGTGTTACCCACAGTCTAAATCAGAGGCTGTCAATTCCTGATCTTATGTTTTTCTTATAATTTTGATACTCATGTAGCATGAGCATCATTCCTTACAAAGTCTTTTCAGTTTATACCAGTGAAATTTGGACTATTTCAGTTCATTTTTCAGGTTGATAGACTCTTTCTTTTATACTGTTCAGCTATTTGGTCTGTTTATTTTTTTATTTTTATATATTTTTTAAATCTTTAAATTTTTTATTTTTTTAAGAAATTAAATTTTTTTTTAATTTTTAAAATTTTTTCCCTTTTTAAAAAATTATATTAGTCACCATACAGTACATCATTAGTTTTTAGTGTAGTGTTCCATGATTCATTGTTTGTGTATAACACCCATTGCTCCAATTCGATCTGTGCCCTCCTTAATACCCATCACCGGGCTAACCCATCCCCCCAGCCCCTTCCCTTCTAAAATCCTCAATTTGTTTCTCGGTTCGTCTCCCCCTTGGATTTCCCCCCTTTCATTTTTGCCTTCCTTCTCCTAATGTCCTCCATGCTGTTCCTTATGTTCCACAAATAAGTGAAACCATACGATAATTAACTTTCTCTGCTTGACTTATTTCATTTAGCATAATCTCCTCCAGTCCTATCCATGTTGATGCAAAAGTTGGACATGCTTGCACATCACTTTCTACTTAGGAGAGGGTAAACTAAATGTTATTAGAATTAGAATTTCAGCTTTACTGAAATAGTCAAGTAGAGAATCGTACTTATATCAGTAACTTAGTTTTCAAGTAGAAAAGGGACCATTTTGAGTAAAGACATTAAAATTGAGGGAATAAACTAGTTTTGGGTAAAATAAGTTAAGAACTTAAGTAACTAAAATAATTTAATATTTATTTTGGTTTTCAGACTGTGAGATTGTGAGACCCAATTACTTTCCTGAATTTTAAAAATGTTGCCCCAAGTCTATAATTTTTATATGAGGGGAGCATCTGCTGTGGTAGTGCCCATTCCCACATTTAGTGAACTTTGTTCGAGTGTCACAATGTACTCACTGAAATTGCTGGTGGGTTACTGACTGGTACTTGGTATCCCTCTTTCTTAGGAGAGTTATGCTAATCATGCCAATGAGTGGTTTATGTACCAAAAAAGAGTTGTGAATTGTTACTTCTTTTAAGTTCTATTTCCATTATTCAGTTCGCTCTGTATTTGAGTCTAAGATAGACTATGAGGTACTTTTGAAAATACTCTTTCACTCAGATGGTTTTATAAGGGAAAATTTTGGCCTCAACAAAAGAACTACAAGATGTGTAATATAAAGGGATTAATCAAATGATTTAAAACAGAAGTTGAAACCATCAAATCTGGAACCTATGAAGATGTAAGAAAGAACTCACTGATTGTTCATAGTAATGATCAATAGTATTGAGGCTATACATTTCATAATAAAAATTATGTTGATGTTTTCACTTATCAAGCTTTTTTAATTAAATGTTGACTCTGTCCCTGTTGAGAATAATTGCTATGAGGAAAGCTAAAAGTTTTGCTCTGCCTTTTAAATCCTTCCTTATTACCAGATCAGATGTGTGTACCATGGCTTGATGCTGTTGGATTTTTATCATGCTGACTGGAAAGCAGAGGAGTATTTGGGAAAAAAATGAGATATATTTTTCTTTAATTTTTGACTATTAAAAATTCATTATATGTGAAGTAAGTTTGTTTAACTTTTTCATGATGAGATTTTTAGAAAAGTTATTACCAGGCATGATTGATGGTGTTTTATAAAAAACACGCTTACAGATAAAAAGATAGGCACATTTATGAGGAGGAAAATCCCCCCCCTATTTTTTGAAACCTAAGTAAATCTAAGTAGTATATGAAAGAGTCATATTAGAGGCATATCTTTGTTTTTTTTGTTACCCATAACATATTTCTGACCCATAATAGTTTAAGTATTTTTTAACTGAACTGTGATAATATACATGTAATTGTCCATGTTTCTAATTAGTTATTGACATAGTTTTGTTATTTACGTAAGATTTGGGAAACAATTCTTAGAACACTTTGAAAAGAGTCTCATTAATCCTTAGAATGTTCTTGTATGGTAGATAAGTAGTACATAATAATGTTCCAGTTTGTATAATAATTGGAAGCACTAAAAGGTTAAGTGTTTGAATCAAGGTTGTGAAGCAGGGACAGGCTTCTAAGTTTCCTGATTAACCAGTAATCTCTCCAAACTTCTCTCAGCACAGATGGTTCTTAGATAGGGGAGCAGGATTTCAAAGACAATACCACGGTTTATCTTTTACAAGTGAAAAGTACAGAGATCTTTCCTTGCTAATTTGTGAAACTTTTTCTCTTCCCTTTCTCTCTGTGTTTCTCTTTCTTCTTCTTCCCTCCCTCCCTTTGTCCCTTTCTTTCTTCACTTTCTTGTAGGGTCCCATTTGGGTCAGGACATTTATTCTGGCTCCTCTTTTTATTCAACTCAATTAAGACAGTGTATACAGAGGGCTCACTGTATGCCAGGTACTTGTAGATGCCTAGGATTTGTTTGTAAATCAGTAAAGCAAAGATCCCTGTCTTTGTAGATAATCATGTGAAGGTGGGACCATCTTCTACCTAAGGTGGGGGAATACTGGCTTATTTGGGGAGCAGCAAGGAGGCTTTTGTGACAGGAGCAGAGAGTAGAAGGGATGAGGCCAGTTAATAATGGGAGGTGGGATACAGAAGGAGCCTTTTCTCTAGTCCTTGTTGGTCATTGTAAGTTTCATTTGGAGAAGGTGGAAAGGCCATTGGAGAGTTACATGCAGAAGAGTGATATAGCTTAAATTATTTTTTACATTAATTTGGAAAATAGTATGAGTGCAAGATGCATTATTTATTCAAGCTATTGAGAGGTGTACTTATGGATTTGTGAATTTACACTAAACTTGCATTAACTCCAAAAGTCCACCAAAAAAAAAAAAAAGTGTGCTGACCTTAGATGAGAATGTATCTATTGCTTAGATGAAAACTGCCTAGAATGTAGTAGAACTAGCCTACAGCCCGCTTCGTGAGCTGGGCCCCCACTGGGTCTCTCACTGTTGTCCAGGCTGTTTTCTTTGCTTCAGTCCCACCGTCCTTCCTTCTCTAGTTCCCAGAGAGGACTACTCCTTTTCCTTCCTTAGGGCTTTGGTACACACTGTCTCCTTTGCCCTGCATACTTCTCTCCTTTTTTATCACCTAGTCCTTCACATCTGGATATTTGTGTTGGGGTTTCAGTAATATTTTTCGTCCTACTGATCTGGCTTTCCATCTGGTACAATTTCTCTTCAGTCTTAAGAACTTTATTTAACATTGTGGTGAAGATCTGTTGCCAACAAGGTCTCAGCCTTTGCCTGTCTAAAAATGTCTGCATTTTGCCTTCATTTTTTGAAGTGTATTTTTGCTGGATAAGAAGTCTAGGTTGGTATCTTTACCTTTCAGCATTTAAATGTCATTCTATGGTCTTCTGGTTTCCGTTGTTTAATGAGACATTGGTTATCATTCTTATTGTCACTCTGCATGTGAAGTTTCTCTTCTCTGGTGGTTTGAAGACTCTCTTTTTATATTTGTTTTTTATTCATTTGATGGTAATAAACTTAGATGTGGTCTTCTTTGTATGTGCCCTGTTGACAACTCACTGAACATCTTTGTTCTATGGGTTGTTGTTTTTTTTTTTTTTTTTAATCAGTTTTGGAAAATTTTAACTAATATCTTCTCTTCATATATTTTATTTTTCCCATTTTCTCTCTTTTTTGAAGATTCTAATTCCATGTTGGCCACATATGTTTTTTTGAAAGCATTTGTAAGTGCAAGGTTTAACATAGTATTATAGTTAACATTAAGGAATAGAAAGCATTATTATAACTAATAAGTCTGTGTAGCATTCAGAAGTGGGATAATTTGTTTTAAACCGAAACATTATGCCAACAGCAATTTATAACTAATCCTACAAATGTCTCCTCCAGTCAAAACTCTTGGAACAAGCCTTAAATATGATCTGATGGTAACTATAATTTACAATTCAGTAGTTAGTTATACCCCTATTTGGTTTTATATTATGGAGAGAAGTATATTACATTATGATAGATTTCTAATAGTATAAGTGAGCTATTTTGAAAATAAAGCCGGACAAATGAAGCTTCCTATTACTAAAATTTCTTGGTTTTTGATTCTTGAGTAAATGATTTAAAATTCAGGCTTTCTAAGGAGACAAAAGGAGCTTGTTCTTGTCAATATCTAGGCAATATTATGCCTCAGTATTATTCAGTGCTTTGAAATATGTGCTAAAAATTATATACTCTAAGAGGATAGTTAAAGGAGAGTCAGATTTTCATTGAGTTCATTTTCACCATTGAGGAATGTCTTATGTTTTGCCTGAGTGCTTTATACAGTGATGTAATACCTTGTGAAGGAGTTCACACATTTATTCCCTTCTTTAATTTCTAAATTTAAAGATATTGCCTTTAGAAGGCATTGACATTCTGAACTGTCCACCTATATAGAGAGCTGTATTATAATTAAAATATTTATTTGTTGAAACTTAAGGTATGATTAAAGCAAATCTCTTTTCAGATTACATGGGGTCATCTGGACCAGCAATTATGTTTGTAGCAGATGTAGTGAAGCACATTGTTATTGGAGAAACAATAAGAAGCTCTCACATATTTGCGTTCATTCACTCTTAACATTGTAGAGGCGAAAGATCTTGCTCTTTGTTTCAGTTCTGTAATTTAGCCTTCTCATCCTACTTTACAAAGGGTGTAATTGAGTTTGAGAGAATTGAGTGCCTTCAGCTATTAAAAGAAACAAATTTCTAAGAGATGGCAACATAGTTGAAATTGGGTAACAAAATAAATGTGAGTGAACAGTCTGTATAAAGAAAATTCTCTAATTGTACATTACAGGGTTAAAATATTTTCTTCTTGGTTTTTGCACAGAGATTGATAACTTTGTAAATTGTGGTTATATATCTCTACTATCAATCATATTGAAATTTCTAGTTAATTTTGTAAACCAACAGATCTTTTTTTTTTTTTTTAAGATTTTATTTATTTATTTGACAGACAGAGATCACAGGTAGGCAGAGAGGCAGGCAGAGAGGAGGAAGCAGGCTCCCCGCGGAGCAGAGAGCCCGACGTGGGGCTCGATCCCAAGACCCTGAGATCAGGACCCGAGCCGAAAGCAGTGGCTTAATCCACTGAGCCACCCAGGCGCCCCAACCAACAGATCTTTAAAATCGTGTTCCAGTAACAACAAATACACATCAAAAAAGACTTTTTCAATTTTTTCAGAATTCTCTTGTGTATATACTTCATTTATAAATATTTATGTTAAATCTCATAGAGGATAGTGAATTTTGGTTAAAAAGAGAAGTAAATTGGCTCAAACTTTCTATAGCAATAGTAGAAAGATCTAATAGTCTGAGATAGAGCTAAAATAAAGGAAAGGCTTATTCCCAATATGGTCTTTGTAATTCCATATAGTCTTTAACTGCTTGATTTGAAAGATGTCATGATTTCTTCTAGTGTGACTAGCTTAGTTGGAGTAATATCAGATTATTTATTTTTCATCCAATGCAGTGTTCCTTTAAGATAAATTGATTAAAGATAGACATTAATTTATTTAGTGTAGATGCAGAAAAATGGTACAGTGCAAAAATTGGGATGGAACTTTTTTTATTTTATTTATCTTAGAGCACACATGTGAGTAGGGGGAGGGACAGAGGGAGAGAGAGAATGGGATGCAACATTACTCAATTATGCCTGAAGTGAGTTCTTTAGTAGAGATGGCACATGACATTTTAGGACTTTTGTTATTTTATATTTGAACTCCTCTTCCCCTTTTAAATTTTCACAGCCCAAGGTAGCTTGGGCAAAGGAGAAGTAAAAACAGAAATCGAGTGCTCTTTTTAAGGGGCATCGTGAATAGAAATGCTAATGTTGATGATCGCAAAGAGTTTTGAAATATTGGTTATGGATATTTTGCTGAAATTCAAGTGGGAGGACAAAGTAAACTGGTTTATACACCAATTCCAGTGAAATGTTTTTAGTTTTGGCAGAACATTTTCTGGCTGGTACTTTCCCTACTTTCCTTTTAGGCTCTAGTTAAAATTTTTTGGTATCTGCTGTCGACAATTCATGTTAATATTTCACAAGATCTTATGCCATGTGTGTCTCCCTCTCAATAATGTTTCCTTCTCACTTTCAGTATTGCTCTTGGTGGAAAACCTAGCAGCATGTTTTCCAACATACCATTTAAATTATGTGTGAAAAACTTTTTTGTGTTTATGAATAGCTGCTTAACGATTGCTAGTCTTACTTAACAAGTTTCACAAAGAGACCATACATTATGAATTGTGTTTTCAGTGCACTCGTGTGATGTGGACACCACCCCTCCGGGAAAGCTTCTCCTATCCATTCCTCGTACTTCAGATGTTGCTTGTGACTCACATTCTCAGGTAACTTTGACTCTCCTTAGGTCTTTGGTATGTTTGTTTTGCAAGTAAACTTAAGCTAGGATTTTTTAAGCTTCCATAATAAAAACAGTCAGTGTAATTAAAAAAAAATTAAGATGATTTTGCTAAGTTGAATTCATGGTTATTTTAAGCGTGTCACTTCAAAATATTTACTACCGAAAACATTTCCTTTGTCTGCCTTCCAGTCTTCTTCCTTTTTCCTTAGTGGCCCACAGAGCTGCTCAAGGAGCAGCACATTTGCTTTCACTTCTGCCATCTCCACTTTCCTACGTCATTCTCTGCCACCATCACAGCTTCCCAGAAAGTAGGCAGGAGGTAGGGGGAAGACTGATGGCGATAGAGTGTAACCTGTATGATAGAATCCTTCAGAGGAAAGAACAGTTTGTAGAGTAATCATGGCCGGGTATGTTAACATGTTCTTCTTCTTCCTATATTTGCTTAGCATCCTTGAGCATCAGATAGTAGATTTAGAAAGAAACCACTCAGTAGACCGGAGCTATACTAGGAAAACTCCTGCTGGAAATTCAGGATTGGATTGGGTTCTCCCATGTTCATCTGGCCTTCAGCTAGAGACCTTACAGATTCAAGCACCATCTGAGTGGAAGAGAATAGGACTGAGAATGTTCTCTCCCCTTTCTGTCGACAAATACTGAGTTTGGACAGATGCTACCTTGATTCAGAGGGTAAAAATAAAACAAAATGGGGACTGTGGAAAAAAATAGAATGAAACATGATGAGAATCTGAAGATGGCTCAGACTAAGAACTCCCTTTAAGGTTCTGCAGAATTTAGGAGAAGCTGGTGGAAGTCTGTTACACCAAACCCTTTGGATGGTCCGTTTCCCCCTGTGATGACTTTAGCAGCAGTAGAGCAATTATGTGGACTTGTCTCTTAGGTAGTGTTTCTAGACAGGCCTCTCTCTGAATGTGGGATGTACTCACTCCACTGAAACTTTTGGGTTTTTATCTAATAAAGTGATTTCATAGCTCACAAATAGGTGACCTAGATTTTTAAAAAGACTTGATTGAGGGGCATGATAGAAAGAGTTGGATTAGAATAGCAGAGGGGGATGTCCGTGGAGAAGGGAGAAGGGATACTTAGGGAAATAAAGAAAGGCATCTTGTGGTGCTTAGTGCCCCAGGTAGGTTTATCCTGAAGAGCATTTCTTTAAGGTGCAGACCTAGTAACCTCGAGATGCTGCATGTACACTTCACTTTGTGAAGGTGTTAAGTCTGTTGGGGGCTTCACATGAGCTCACCAATTTAGGAGAAAAGTACTTCTTAAAGCACGAAAAATAAAATTACCTCACCTTTCTAAAAACCCTCTAAACTGCAAGCCAGGACCAAAGAGAGGCCTTGGCTCCAGATTGGCCCCTGGCCTTTGCTGCCTCTTCTCTTTTGTGTGTCCTTCCTCTGCAGGACCCAGCTGTCCCCTCACATCCTCCACGGAGTCTCCCACTGCTTGGCCCCTATTCCCAATTCTCTTTGTCTGCAGAATACTGCTACCACTTAGAATATGCTGCTTTCTTGCTTTTTTATAGACATTCTCTGTCTCTCCAAAGGAAGCTATTGGATGCAGCATTAAATGTTCAATTATGACTTCACCAAAATAGAGTTTGATAAAATTCAGTGGATGTACTGACCCAGCTGCCCTCTCTGTCTTTGGCAAGCTTTGTTTTTACAGTAATAATGGGCATTTAGTTTTCATGCAAAGTTGTTGTAATTAAGTGTTGGGAAGTATAATTTCGAACCCGTTGGTTCATTTTATGTCTGGTTTATGTTATAATGAGATCATGTTTAGGGATCCTAATTTGCAGCAGTTTGGGCCCATGCTAGAATACCTTGTGGTCAAACTTACTGATAATTATTTTTTCTTCCCAAGGGCTACAAAACTTTACAGAGGAAGCTTGATTGCACTCTGCATTTCCAATATATTTTTCATGCTTCCATGGCAGTTTGCTCAGTTTGTACTTCTTACTCAGGTAAGGTACTTGGATTTTTAAGCTGAATTAAGCTTGGTGTATTTGATTCTGTGAACTCATTTGTATAAAATTATAGAACTGAGATCTTATATGATTCTAAGTCCTAAAATGTTTTTCAGTTAATACTTTTAAAGAAAGTTCAGGGTAGGGAAATACATGAGATTTATTTATTAGTGAATGTTATTTACTTACTAGTAGAATGCATTTATTGAATTCAAATCAATAAGAATCCTTTGTTATTCAGTATTGTTAGTGTCCTTAAAAGAGGACTAGTGCTATAACCTCAAGCATTTCTCTTAAATAAATGTACTTCTTTTATGACTAATGCTTCGTATTCTTACACATAGGATAACATGGGACAAATAAGTAGCTCTTATTTATATAACTCCTCTACCAGTCTGTAATTGATCATTTTTCTGTGCATTCTTGCCTCCCTCTCCCTTCAAGTAGAGGGGTATGGAGCAAGGTGAAGGTGCCTGCTGAGAGAGGGAATAAACTGTGTGCCAGGCTCTCCCTGTGCTACTCCCACTCCCAGCAGCTTCTGCTTCCTCACTCTACTGGCCGTATTCATGTTCACATAAAGCAGCTTGAGAGTTGTCCTGTAATCTTCTGGGACATGTCTTGCTTGAGTCCTAACTCTGTCCACCAGCAGCTTGACCTGGATAGACTGCTTAGCTGTGCTTAGTTTCAGTTTTCTCATTGGTGAGATAAAGAAAATAAAAGAATCTGCTTCACAATCAGATGAGGGAATGTGTATAAGACTGAATGAAGTGCTGGTACTTAGCAAGATGTCAGGAAGGTTAGCTGCTTTTATAAGTATTTTTTAAAAAGAATCTATTTGTACTTAATTCTTTCTTTGATCTTACCTTTTAGATTCCTTTGTCTTCTTTAGTGTGGTGACATTTTAAATGTTCCTGGTTAAAAATGTCCCCAAAAAGAAAATGAAACAAAAAAAGTCCCTGAAAGACTCTTCTTAAAGATTCTACCCTTGTAGGTCTTCTGTGTATTGCTTGGCCCTGGGATGGAAAGGGACAGTTCCCATGTCTTCCAGCTAGGGGTGATGACCTGAGTTTTGGGGGGTGAGTGGGGAGAAGGTGTTTCATGGGGTGCGGGGCTTATGTCGAGTAACAAGGCACACTTCCTCACAGTTACTGTGTCATATGAGTCTCCTCCTTCAGCAGTGCAGTGTTCCCCATGGATAAATCTGGGGAAAGGGATATCTTGTTTTTCTTGCTCATGGGAAAATCTGTCATAGATTGCTTGGAGGTTAAAAAAAAGAATGAATGAAACCTAAGTTATATGTTTAAGTATTCAGCTACTTTGCTGCTTATTTATACCATGTTTGTGTAGCAGGGGAAGCTTGGGGTTTAATCTGAGTTGCTTTCTCCACGAAGAAGGGTGGAGAGGCATTGTTTGGCATAGTAACTACATTTTACTAAGAGGTACATCATCATCATTTAATCAATTAATTCACCTAAATAACTCCAGTACTCTTTGAATTGAATTTTTGGTCAACACCTACACAGGTTTCTTCAACACTCTAAAGAAAGTTAAAAATAATGAAAGTACTCCTTTTAATTTGAAATTTGATAAATTTGATTACAACAAATACTTGAATGTTTACATAAACGAAAGAACACTAATGGAGATTCTTGTAAAGAGTGACTGTTAAGCAGAACTTAATACCTTTTTACACACACATGCATTATGCAATTACTTTTGAGTTTAATGTACCTTTCCCAATTATGTATTAATTGTCATCTGTATAATTAAATTTTCGTATATCTTGATTGGGCAAAAGCACTTTGTAATTGTACGTGTTGGCAGTAGAGTCACCCTGACATTAAAGTCAGTATTGTTTTTGAATAATCCACAAAGTAGATAATTCACAAGGTTAATTGAGAAAGCTGTTTATGGAAGAAAAAAAATCAATCCGTATTTGCTATATTAATATATTGACTATATTCAATAATAATTTGACAGGTCAGAGGAAAATTAAAGAATTCCTCTTGAATATAAATACAAATCAGTGTGAGAAAACAATAAAAAATAATCTGTTTTTATTCTTATAGCTATTTGTTACATATATAATTTTTATTTGTAATTTAACTTCTTTTTAAATTTCAGATTGCTTCGTTATTTGCAGTATATGTTGTGGGATACATTGATATATGCAAATTACGGAAGATCATTTATATACACATGGTAATGGTTTAAAATTTTTTTTCCATTTAGTTTGACCTTAAAACAAACTCCTGATTAGTATTTGTGTTACACATGGTAAAACTAGTTGTGACAGGATTCCGTAACTAAAACAAGTGTCATCCAAATGCTGTGATATAATTAAAGGCCATGTTTTAAATAGGCCACCCAGAAAATTTTAATTTGGGTCATATTATCTGATTTGAGATTGTGCCTGACTTGCTATAAGTAGAAGAGATAATTCACGAGAGAGAAACAGGGAATGGTATATTATCTAAGAGGCTTCTGTTAAAATGAAACAGAATGTTCATTCGCTGTGCACCAGCTATCCGGGCGTGTGGGTCATACCGCAGAATAGAAATACAAGGATCCCAGCATACGTGTTAATCACATTTTGGTAGAGTGGAGGGAGGTGAGAGGACAGAGGATAAATAATAAACACTGTAAATGGGCAACTTATATATAGTATGTTAGAAGGTGATAAAGGATGATCAAAAAAAAAGAAAAGAACAACTCATGGTACCCCAGGGACATCAGGAGTGCCAGTGTAAGGGGGCAGGGGATTAAGATAGGGCATGAGGCGGTGAGGGCAGGTCTTACTGAGAAGAGGAGAGTGTAGCAAAGATTGGGGGAAGTGAGCTAAGTAGATGTCATGGAGAAGAATATTCTCGGTTGGTTAAACAGTTAGAACAAAAGTCCTAGGACTGGATGGTTGATTTTGAGGAACGTTTACACTTTAAAAAACATGTCTTCTCATTGTCATTAGTTCTACAATTTTGATGTTTTCTTTTTCCTATAATTTTTTTTTATAAAGATTTTATTTATTTATTTGTCAGAGAGACAGAGAGAGTACAGGCAGGCAGAGTGGCAGGCAGAGGCAGAGGGAGAAGCAGGCTCCCTGCGGAGCAAGGAGCCCGATGTGGGACTTGATGCCAGGACGCTGGAATCATGACCTGAGCCAAAGGCAGCCGCTTAACCGACCGAGCCACCCAGGCGCCCCTCTTTTTTCTATAATTTTAATGTTATTATAATATGCCACTATTATTTCTTATTCTCTAATAATTAATACATATAAAAGGACATTATAATACATATAGGGAAGTTACAAACAAAATTATCAAATGAACAAGCTTGAGCCCACCCTCTAACTGAATACTAGAACCCTCACTGCTTAGAAGCCCTTTTTTGCCCTGGGGATGCCCCCTCACTTCTCCTAGAGAGAACAGCCATCCTGACCTTTTAAATTATAACTAGCTTGCTTTTCTTTATGACTTTATCATATATGTATTCCTAAATAATACAGCTTTATTATTAAGTATTAGTATTGCTTTTAAGTTTTGTAAAAATGGTGTCTGTTTATCAGACTTACATTTTTACTTAGGTTTCTGAGATTTGGATGTTATTAGATTCAGACATTTTCTTTCCTTTGTATTTTCCATTCTATAAATAAAGCAGTTTATTTGTCCATTTTCTTGTTGAAAGACATTTGGGGTTTTTTCCCTCTTTTTTTCTTTTATGTATAACACTGAATGTTGTCACACATTCCTTCTGAGGCATAAATACTAAGAGTTTCTCTAGGGTCTTTACCTGGTAGAAGAATTTCTGGGTGGTAAGTTATATACGTGTTCGTCTTTTTAATTTAATCCTATATTGTTTTTCAAAGATGATTGGACTACCTTGAACAGTAATGTATAATATTTTAGCTCATATTATTGTACATCCTCTTTTATTTTATCATAAAATGGGTGAGTATAAAATGGTATCTTATGGCCTTAATTTGCATTTTCTCTGATTCTCAATAAAGCCAAAGGTTTTTTGATATGTTTATGGGCCCTTTGTGTTTCCTTTTCTGTGACATTCCTATTCAAATCTTTTTACCAGTTTCTCTCTTATACCCAAGAGAAAATGGCATCTGTTTTATTTGCTGCAATATGATCCACTGTTTTCATTATTTATTTTTATGCTTTTATGCTTAATTTGTTCCTGATTTGGCCAACTACTTTAAGCTGGCTTCTTTGTCCTTTTAACATATCCTCAAGCTTTGAGTACTTCTTAAAAGAAATTAATAAAAGCTGAGCTTCCTCAAATGCTTTTCTGTGTCTGGCTGCGTGATCCTATGTGTTTTTCCCTCTAATATGTTACTGCAGTGAATTATATTAATTGATACTCTGCATTAAGAAAATCTTGCTTTTCTGGGCTAAACACAACTTTTATATATTGCTGGATACACTTTGCTGCTGTTTTGTTGGGATTTTTAAATCTTTGTTCATGAATGGGGTTGGACAGTAATTATCCTTTCTTTACACTTGGCTTATTTTTTCCCAAACTGTCTAATATGGCTTTTGTTTTTTCCTTTGCATTGCAGTAAAACATCAGAATAATTGGTTAGCATTTAGAGCTGGTCAGCCACACGGCCACATAGGTAACTGTGGATGAGGTGTTTGATTCAACTACAGTTATAAAAGTACTAACATTACAGAGGTTTAATTTGTAATAGGACCTATCTTGGGTGAATGGTTTATGTTTTACGGTGTGACTTACTAACTATGGAACTGGTTTCTTACTGTGGAATATCTTCTTCCATTATCCCTTTACAAATTTCTAAATCCCTATAGTTACATAAAGGAAAAAAATACAGAATTGTTTCCAAAAAAGAATTTTTTTCACATTTTTTATTGTGGTAAAATACACATAACATTTTTTATCTTAATCTTTATAAGTGTATACATCAGTGGTATTAAGAATATTCATTCAGTGTTTACACCCATCACTGCCATCTCCCCAACTCTTTTTATCGGGTGAAATAGAATTTCTATACCCATTAAACAGTAACTCCCTATTCCCCTTCTCCCACCTCCCCAGCTCCTGGAAACCCCCACTCTGCTTTCTATGTCTATGATTTTAACTCTGCTTGGTACCTCATGTAAGTGGAATCATGCAGTATTTGTCTTTTTCTTAATGTGTTATTTTACTTAGCATACTAATGTGCTCAAGACCCACCCATGTTGATACAAATTGAAGGATTTCCTATCTTATGGCTGAATAATTTTTGCATCATGTATATATGTGTGTGTGTGTACATATACACACACATACTACTGTTTCAAAATCTATTTATTCAATGATGCAAATTTAAAGTTTTTATTTTTTTTATTTTTTAAGATTTTATTTATTTATTAGAGAGAGAGAGAGAGAGAGAGCGAGCACAGGCAGACAGAGAGGCAGGCAGAGGCAGAGGGAGAAGCAGGCTCCCTGCCGAGCAAGGAGCCGGATGTGGGACTCAATCCCAGGACGCTGGGATCATGACCTGAGCCGAAGGCAGCCGCTTAACCAACTGAGCCACCCAGGCGTCCCTCAATGATGCAAATTTATGTTGTTTCCACGTCTTGGCTCTTGTGAATAATGCTGCAGTGAATATGGGAGTGCAGATATCTCTTTGAAAACTTGTTTTCATTTTCTTTGGGATTGCTGGATCTTATAGTAGTTCTTATTTTAATTTCTTAAGGAACTTCCATACTCTTTTCCACAGTGGCTGTACCAATTTACATTCCCACCAACAGAGAAAAAGGATTCCTTTTCCTCCACATCCTCCTCAATACTAACCTCTTGTCTTTTTTTTTTTTTTTTTTAGATTTTATTTATTTATTTGACAGACAGAGATCACAAGCAGGCAGAGAGAGAGGAGGAAGCAGGCTCCCCGCTGAGCAGAGAGCCCGAAGCGGGGCTCGATCCCAGGACCCTGGGATCATGACCCGAGCCAAAGGCAGAGGTTTTAATCCACTGGGATCATGACCTGAGCCAAAGGCAGAGGTTTTAATCCACTGAGCCACTCAGGCACCCCTCTTGTCTTTTTTATAATAACCATCCTGACAACTGTGAGGTGACAGCTCATTGTGGTTTGGATTTGCATTTCCCTGATGATGAGTGATGCTGAACACCTTTTCATGTACCTGTGGGCCATTTGTGTGTTTTCCTTAGAAAAATGTCTTTTCAGGTCCTCTGCCCATTTTTGATTGGATTATATGGGCTTTTGATTGTTTTTTGGCCATGAGTTGTGAAAATGATGTACATATTTTGAATATTAACTCTGTTTGCTAGATGGTTTGCAAATATTTTCCTCCCATCCTATAGATTGCTTCTTCCTATTGTGGATCATTTCTTTCACTGTGCAGAAACTTTTTCTTCAGGTTGATACAGTCCCACTTGTTTATTTTGCTTTTGTTGACTGTGCTTTTGAACTTGTGCAGGACTGTCTGCATTTGGACTGGTGTGTGAGGGATGGGAGCTGCTGTTGAGATAAGAGCTAAAATTCACTGCAAATAACTCAGTTTCCATCGAAGCCTCCTCCTGGGAGTTGCAAGTCTTGGGAGACTTGCGAGTTCCCATATAGTTCCATTAAGACAAGTTTGGGCAGTGTAGTTGTTGTCTAGGTGGAGATAGATTCCTGCCATTTTCCCAAGATCTTCTGGCTACACTTGACTGATTTGATATCAGATTTATTTTAGCCCTATAGAATTAATTGTAAAGTGTCCCTACCTTTCCTTTCTGTGGTAGATTTTGTGTGAGATTAGAAAGAATACTCCCTGAAAGTTTGGTGGCTCTTGTCTGCTAAACTATATG
Organism: Taxidea taxus jeffersonii; assembly: GCA_003697995.1. Classification (NCBI taxonomy): domain Eukaryota; kingdom Metazoa; phylum Chordata; class Mammalia; order Carnivora; family Mustelidae; genus Taxidea; species Taxidea taxus. Next base: position 97,495 of record ML103830.1, on the reverse strand, counting down.
GGTCTATTGTTTTCTTTGTGGGCAGATTTTAAATTATTGATCTAACTTATTTCACAATAATAGAACAGTTGAGACTTTTTTCTTGAGTAGTTTTTGGTAACTTCTGTTTTGCTAGGAATTATCCCTAAGTTTTAAAGCTCACTAACATAAGTCATTCATAGTGTTGTCTTATGTTTTTGAACCTGCTAAAATACAGATACTCAAAAAAGACACAAATACTAAATAATTTGTAATAATCTCTATTCTGTACCTTTTAAGTTCTCAATTTTTATTAATTTTCAAATTTTCTTCCTTGAATTTAAATTCACTCATGTTTTTGAGCACCCAGTTGTTTGTCAAACATTTCCAAGGTTCTAAGGAATCATCAGTGATAAAAACAATACAAAGGAAAAAAACAACCCTTCCCTCATGGAGTGTATATTCTAGAGTACAAAGAAACAAATATGTAAGTTAAACAGTTATGTTAAATGTTAGTAGGTTTTAGTGAGGAACAAGGAGCATGGGATTTGCTGAGTATGTAGGGGAGGTCAGAATTGAAAAGGGTGCAAAGACAAGGCCGCTCTGAGACCTTACATGGGGATAGTTACGGGAGTTGAGATAGCCAGCCACTAGCGTAAGAGAAACAGCAAGCGGAAATGCTCTGTGGTGGCGGTGTACCCGCTCTGTTCTAGGATGTGCAAAAGACAGCTGGATTGGAGCGAGATGGGGAAGAATAATGTGAAATGAGGTCCCAGATGTCAGTGGGGTAGGCCCTAGAGAGTCTGGAGGTGTGTGAAAGGCTTTTAGCTTTCCCTTAAATTGAGAATCAAAACCCGTGGAGCGTTTGAGCAGGGCACTGACCAGAGTGGCTGCTGAGGTAGGAATGGACCGCAAATCTCTCTCCTGACCTTTAGCACCTCCTTTTTAAATACTGCCTTATATTTTTTCTTGAATACCCTTGGCATTGCTTTACCTGATTCTTGGTTATGAATCTGTTTATGCAAATGATGTTATTCTGCTAAATTTTGCCAAAATTGATTTAGAAAGTTTAGAGTTTGTCTTAAATTTCAGCACTTATGGGAAAAAGCTATTGTTATAAAATTTTGAGGATTTAGTTGCTTTCGTAATTTTGTAAGTACAGGAGAATAACATACCGTGAAAAGTTAAGTTTGTTCCTGGGAATGCAAGAATGATTTGACACTTAGAAATTATATCACTATAACTTATCCATCAATATATTTTAAAAAGATCAACAATATGATCATTTCCTTTGATGTTATAAAGGCATTTGAAAAAAGTCAGTAACTGTTTCTGATTTTAAGATCTCAATCAAATGAAAATAGATGAGTATTTCATTGAAATTTTAAATATATACGTATACATCAATTCAAAAGCTAGTAGCATCACACAAAATGATGAATCAATAGTTGTATTCCCATTAATGCCAGAAGCTTGACAAATATGCCACTGCCATGCATATATATTACTTAGGTTTATTGCAAGAATATTAACTAATGCAATTGACTAAAAAATAAGGCTTTTGAAAATTTGAAAGGAAGATGAAGAAATATTGTTTGTAGGTGATATGATTTTGAATACAAAAAAAACAAAATTAATAAGCTAATTACTATTAGAAATAATGAGTGTGTTCATTTCTGCATATTTAATAAATGTTTCTATTTGCAGTCAGAAAATATGATGGGGGGGTGCCTGAGTGGGTCAGTGGGTTAAAGCCTCTGCCTTTGGCTCAGGTCATGATCCCAGGATCCTGGGATCAAGTCCTGCATCGGGCTCACTGCTCAGCAGGGAGCCTGCTTCCCCCCCCCACTCCCCGGCCTGCCTCTCTGCCTATTTGTGATCTCTGTCTGTCAAATAAATAAATAAAATCTTTTAAAAAAAGAAATATGATGAGAAAATATTCCCAATACAATACAAAAATAATACACTTTGAAATAAATTTAATATGCAGGATCCATATGAGGAAAATTTTACACCTCCCATGAATGTAAAGGAACACTTAAATTGCAACAACATCTGTTATTTTTGGATGTAAAGATTCAACAGTGGACAGATATAACTCTAAATATGACATGATGTACATTATTGAATAAAGTGGTTCTAATATGTCAACTTTTGAACCCTAAGCTGATCCTGAAATGCAGATGGAAATTCAAGTATATGGATCAAAAATAAAACTTCTAGAAGAAAACATGGATTATTTTATTTTTAAAAGCTTTTCTAATTATAGAAGACCTAACGGAAATGAATGATAAATTTGACTAATGTAAAAATTTGGAAAATAACCATAATACAGAAATACCACAAAGATAAAAATGAACTCAGAAAAATATTTACAATGTATTTGCCTGATAAGGCATGATATTTTCATAACATATAAAGAGAGTTCTTAAAATAACTAAAACCCAATAGAAAAATGGGTGGTAGGAATAAGCAATTCAGACCCACAATAAAAACAACAAATAGAAGAAAAGATGCTCTGTCTCACTGAGCATTAAAAGAATGGAAAAGTGAAGCAATGAGGTGACGTTTTTCTTGGATGAGATGGTCAAACATTTTAAAGAATTGGTAAGAGTGTATATCAGCAGGAGCTCTCATGTCCTACTGGTGAAAGAGTAAATTGGTACAGTATTTTTTATGGCAGTTTGTCAATATTTTTTCAGATTTCAAAATATGTATACCCTTGATCCATCAATTCCACTTCTAGTAATTTATCTCATGAGTGTGTTAACATGTATGTGAGATACACACCTAAAGATGTTTATCATAGCGGTGTTTGTAATAGGAAAAACCATATAACAGCAAAATAAAACTAGAAAGTACTTACCTGTTCAGCAGTAGTCCTAGGACTGGTCAGTAAATTATGGTATGACTCTAGAGTGGTGTACTTTTTTTATCTATTCAACAGAGTGAGTTAAGTTGGTTTGGATTCATACGGAAAGCTCTCTGAAACAAGAGTAAAAGCAAGCAGTATCTTCGCTTATGGGCCAAGTTTCCATTTGTGGTTTTTAAAAAATTCAAACTAGACTTTGTACTTGTGAATGTGTGGAGGGATGCACGGGAAACTGTTGATGGTGGCGATCTTTTGGGTTTTAAGTGTGGATAGGACGTGGGCTGTTTTCATGGTCTATCCCCTTCTATATGGTTTGAATTTCATCATGGGCATGTGCAATTTTCAGAATAAAAATCTGTGTTCTTTTATGTGCATTAATTATATTTTTCTTGGATTTTTCCAGATTTCTCTTGCACTTTGTTTTGTTTTGATGTTTGGAAACTCAATGTTATTAACTTCTTATTATGCTTCCTCTTTGGTAATTATTTGGGTAAGTGTCTCTTAAGTACATGGCTATTTTTGAAACAAATGGTTCTCCAGTTTTTAATCACTGGCTTGGGATTGGTGAGGGATTTTTGATAAGAATTATCTCAGGCATTTTTACTGATTTTGTGTATATGTAATAGAGTGTTCCAGTATTCCCTTCCCCAACAGGAAAGGAACACAAGAGTTAATACCGGAAATACTAACAGCACCTTGCCTTCTACCCCTGCTTTGCCCTTTCTCTTTCCTCATCTTTTCTGTCATGTGAACTTTGGTCTAGGGTTCATTTTAGAAAGGTTTTGTGCTTTCTTCTTTTTCTTGTTTCTTCCCCTTTGCAGTTTTTCTCCTATTCCTGCTCCATCCTCTGACCCCCTTCCCTCCCTGTGGCGTCTCATAGCAGTCTCTCCTGATTTCGCTGTGATCAGAGGCTTGGGGCCTTGCATTCTCTTAGGTTTTTGTGTTTTGTTTTTTTTTTTACTCTTTGTGTCTATTTGTGTAAAACATTAATAGTTTAAATCATGTGAAGATTCAGTTATATTTTGCTAAAGCACTGCAAAGAGCAGATTTCAGTTATTGGGAGACTGTCTTCTAGAATTAGAGCAAAAGGTAAAAGGTCATCTAACTCCTGCCACTTTTGGCAGGATCACTTAAATATAAGTCTTCCTAAATTTAAGGACTTCCAGAGGTGGGTATGCCTTTTTTATGAATAGGCTTCACCACTACAAGGTTTTGTTAACCTAAAAGGGAAAAAAATTTTTCCCATATTTCAAGTGTACATGCTTTAGTATTAGGCTGCTTTCCTGAAGACAGAAGTGCATTGTACTGTCTTAATTGAACTGTATTCTGCTTCTCAAATAGTCGTTTAAGTTACCCAGATTATTTTGGCTTTCTTGATTTCTGGAACCCACGAACAACTTGGGAACCTCCTATTTCTTTGTCCCATTTCACAAATAATATTTAAGATCCTGTTTCCCAAGAATATGCCTCTTCCTAATGTGGACTGCTTCCCTTTCCAGGTTGTGTGGCTCAAGTATGCTTAGTCACAGATGTTAGCAGTTAGCTTGTAGGCATGTGGGGTTTTCAGCAATGCCACAAAAATCATTAATGAGTTGCTGTGCTTTGAGATTAATGATAGTTCTACCAGTCAATGAATTCTGTTTGTAATCAGGAAATGTAACAGTATACTCAGTTTTATATTTACATGTGTTCACAGGCAAGCCCTGCTATTATGTAAAGTACATGACTCTTGAAACTTGTGTTCAGGTGCCAATGAAATCTAACCTAAGTACATTTGGCAGGAAACTTCAGTCCAGAACCTATAATATATCAGGTTTTATTTTAGGTGCTTGACAGTAAGGTGTGTCTTGGGTATGAATTAAGCATATTTATGAATATTTCATATTTGGGTGTATAAAAATAAATTGTGCCAACAGTTACAGAATACAGAGAATGTATGCATATATAACATAAACGCATTTGCCTATTTTTATTTGTAGTAATCTTTTTGAAACCTAAATCATAATACTTTTTGTATTCTCAGATATTCAGAAGCTTCTGAAAAGATTTGAGTTCATATATTTCTGTTTTGATCTCCAACCATATTTTTGCCAAGTTTGAAGTAGATTTAGTTCCTTATAGGTGCCATATGTGGGAGTCTATTAATTTCCTAGAGAAAGAAAAGATTCGGTAGGAGAAGTATTTAGTTGATCCATTAAAAACTCATTTGTAGTTTATTCTAAGAGTTGATAATTTTTAACTTAAATCTTACAACTATAAGACACCTGTCTAAAATTGTTATATATGATATATAATAGTACACACACACACATTATGTGTGTTATGTGTGTGTGTGTTTGTGTGTGCACGCTCATGTGTGTATGAATGATACTGCTTCTGAGGTAAATCTGAGATGTAAAATCTGTCATAGAAATTTATATTTGGTAATTGTGTTTTCCACTTCATGAAGTCACTAACTCAGTTAATCTACTTTGGATAAAACAGGGCTATTTCTTAAAGTCAGTGAGCTTGTTGTAATGCTATATGGAACATTGACAATGTGCTGAATTTTAGATTCTTAAGAGTCTTATTATTTAGAAATGTTTTTTGGTACTTGAATTTATGTATATAAGTATTAACTGTATGCTATGTGATTTTCTCCATGAAGGGTATACTGGAAATGAAACCATATTTCCTGAAAATAAATGTATCTGAACTTAGTTTATGGGTAAGAATCAATCTATTTGAATGCATAAATTTTCCTTTCCTAAAATATATCATCAGTTTTATGTTTTACTTTTAAGGAAATTAGCTATTCTTATGTAATCCAGGAGATCTAACAGCTTTATGACATAATTAGCGTTCAATTTTAATGTGCCAAATCGCCCTTTTCATGTGGCAAGTTAAAATTAATATTGAATAGGTGAAGTATTCTGGCTTTACTTATTTTATCATCTATGTTTTTTTCTGGGGAGTAGTACGTGTGTAAGAGACTGTTAGTAGAAGGGGAATGTAACTGCAATTGCTGTGTAAATCTATAAGATATATTAATTTTGATAGTATCATATGTGTATATTTTTATTTTTGGTGATAGCCCCTTGATTTTGAATAACATTCTTTAAGCTACATTTTTTGGCATCTTTTTGGGGGGTATGGAAATATTTATTCCACATGTGATTAAAGCATTAATTTTTTTCTTGGCTATGTCTAAGGAATGTCTGTATGAAACATTAGTTTATTTTTGTTTTGTTTTGTTTTCCTTTTTTAGGTTATCCAAGGATGTTTTTGGTTGTTGGGAACCGTCGTGCTCAAGTATTTGACATCTAAAATCTTTGGCATTGCTGATGATGTAAGTACATTTTTCCTTAAACCTGGAAGACTTGTGAAGAATCATACAGGCTATGAATGAATTACTTGAGTTATTAAAGTACCACTGTTTAAGCCAAATTCTAATATGAAGTCTATTCACGTATTATTTTATATATTTATGATAATAGAAAGTAAATATGACTCTATGTATAGTCTCTATTCTCCAATATTAATTTCTTGACTCAATCCTGCTATTTTAATTGGTCTTTCTGTATCACAAAGATTTTAAAATTTTAAAGCAAGAAAGCTCTAAAGACGAGCTCAAATTTTAAGGTACATACAGTCATTTTTCTCTGGTGTCTTTATAATCCTTTGGTAACACATCAGTATGCCATCTTCAGAGCCTCTAAAAACTATAGACCATATTATAGTCTTATTTCCCCAAGCCCGTTTCCTGGCCCATGCTTGTGAAAGATTTATTTATAGGTAATGTAATCCAAGTTTAGTCTTATTAAGAGAAGGGTTTTTGGTTGTTGTTTTGTTTTAGTGTTTGGGTAGGAGACAAAATAAAATGAGAAGAATTCTGCTTTATAACTTTAAGGATTCTTCTTCTTCATAATTATTCTTTGCCTATTTTATTTTGGTGTTTTAGTAAACACACTGATTAAATTTAAAAAAGAAGCAGCACAACAACCACCACAGAAAGAGTAAAGCAAACCACATATTTTTTTCTGTAATTTTTTTTAATTGGCTATCTTTCCTTCATCCATAATAGATTAAAGCTATAGTCTTGAAACTAGGTTTTGTGAAGTTCTGGAAATTGCAGACTCTTCTGTGGGGGTCTGTTTCCCAACCTCTCTGGCAGCCTTTCACCCAGGGAAGTTGTGCTTTAATTTCTCACACATTGGACAATTGTGAAGCTTTTCATTTGAACAAGGGAATTTTTTGCTTTAAAATGATTGAAAGCAATTGGGTTGTTCATTGGGTGGTGTACAACTTGTGGAAAGTAGAAAACTATAGTCTAGGGACGCCTGGGTGGCTCAGTTGGTTAAGCGGCTGCCTTCAGCTCAGGTCATGATCCCAGCATCCTGGGATCGAGTCCCACATCGGGCTCCTTGCTCGGCAGGGAGCCTGCTCCTCCCTCTGCCTCTGCCTGCCTCTCTGTCTGCCTGTGCTTGCTCGCTCTCTCTCTCTAACTAAGAAATAAATACAATCTTAAAAAATAAATAAATAAATAAAAAATAAAAAAAGAACTCTGTTAAAAAAAAAAAAAAGAAAACTATAGTCTAAAGTTACTTATTTACTCATTCAGTATGTACCTGGCAATAGAATGTATCCTAGAGATACAGAAGTGAATAAGATATGGTCTAGTGGATGGATGGAACTAGAGGGTATTATGCTTAGCGAAATAAGTCAATCGGAGAAAAGACAACTATCATATGATCTCCCTGATATGAGGAAGTAGAGATGCAACAGGGGTGGGGTTTAAGGGGGTAGGAAAAGAATAAATGAAACAAGATGGGATCGGGAGGGAGACAAACCAAAAGAGACTCTTAATGTCATAAAACAAACTGAGGGGGGTGGGAGGGAGGGGGGTTGGGAGAGGGTGGTGGGGTTACATTATATACTTACATAAAAATTTTAAAAAATAAAATTAAAAGAAATAATGAAACATTAAAAAAAAAAAGATATGGTCTAGTGGGAGCCCGGGACCATACATAGCAACTCTAACATAATGTAATAAAGGCTGTGATAAAAGTAGGAATGCACAGGAGAAGAGTCAGGGAAGCCTCCTGGAAGTTTGCTGAGAAGAGGAGCACTACAGGGTCATTGAGTAGTGAGGATACAGAGAATGAGTAGGAAGAAAAGGGAGACAGCCCAAGTCCAAGGGGAATGGACTCTGTCTCCTCACTGGGGAAGACTATCCAGTTATGGTACTGATTCAGGTTAAAGTGATGTTGTGATTTCTGTCACACCCTGATGTTGTAGCAAGGACCAAACAAATTAGAAGTAATTCAATTACAACTTCAATATTTCTAGAAATCCGTAACACTGACCAAGGACATCAGCTCATACATTCTGAATGGAGACATTGGTTAAAGTAAGAGACTGGCAAGGCCACACAGCCTTTAAGAAGCATTTCTGTTCGGGACGCCTGGGTGGCTCAGTTGGTTAAGCGGCTGCCTTCGGCTCAGGTCATGATCCCAGCATCCTGGGATCGAGTCCCACATCGGGCTTCTTCTCTTCGGCAGGGAGCTTGCTTCTCCCTCTGCCTCTGCCTGCCACTCTGCCTGTGCTCTCTCTCTGTCTCTCTAACAAATAAATAAATAAAGTCTTTAAAAAAAAAAAGAAGCATTTCTGTTCACCCTTCTCTATTAAGTTAATTAGACACTGCCGTGTTCTTTAGGAACCACGTGAGCCATTTCTCAGTACATCCTGACTTCCCATCCCTGCTCCTGTCAACACTCTCCTTGGTAGAAGTCTGAGGTTGTTTACCAGGGAATCTTAGTCAGTACTTAGAGACACATAGTTTTTACTGGAGGCTGGTAACATAGGCACCTTCTGCCTGGCATGTATCAAAATTCCAGACTCCCAGAAGGAATGTGGGTGCTCCACAGAAACCAGAGTGTTTTAGGTACAGGGAGCCTCTATTCCTTCTCACTTAGGCTGGTAGGAGCCATGTGAAATCTAAGTTCCCTGATTCCAGCCAAGTACCAGCTTTGCAAGCAGATTTTTCAAGGATAGCATCGGGCTCACTATGTTAACTCTCATCTGAACATCAAGTTTGCCCCATCTTTTCCTCTCTTCCATGCCTTCTCTGTCTTCTGGGAATCTGCATACCACCTCCCAGCCAGTTATAGGTTTGTGGAGAAGCTGGGCTCCGGAATCCCTCGGCCTATGCGTGCAGTTTTCCAGGCCACCAGGGGTGGGAGAATAGGTTTACCCCCTTGTTGGTTTTCCCATTTCCAGAATCTCTGTAAAGTCTCTGGCTTGTCTGCCAGTCGGCTGTTCACTGCAGGAATGATGCAACATTAGGCTGGCAAAGCATTGCCTGCTGTTTGACACTTTTATTAACAGTGTCTCTGAGCATAGGTCTTTTTGCTCCCTGCCCTCAAACAAGTCAGCACCCTCCCGTAGCAAAGGTTCTGCTTCTCATGGCCAGCCCCACCCTCGTGGACCTTGTGAGCCTACCAGCCCGGGGAAGTGGCACTGCTGCTGAAGGTGGATGGGAGTCTCCCAGGCATGAATGCTGCAGACACCCACTATTTCCCTTCGGAATTAATCAGATTTTGTAGGGATGAGTGCTTCTCAATTTTTTTTCTTTTTGGTCACTTTCTAAAATAGGATATGGTTGTTTTTGACAGTTTTTTCTAATTTTATAGGTGTTATTGGGGGAGGCGACTTCTCAGTTTCTACCTCTGCCATTCGGAATTTAAGTCCCCATTGTCATTGATTCTTGAGTGTTGATCCTTGTATTTCTCAGATAACCTCACTTGCTCACAATATATTATTCTTTCTATAGATTGTTGGATTGGTTGTTAATATTTTTAAGGATTATTATCTATATAAGGCAGGATATTAGTCTGTCGTTTTCTTTTCTTTTTTTTTTTTTTTTAAAGATTTTATTTATTTGACACAGAGAGAGAGCACAAGCAGGGGGAGTGGCAGGCAGAGGGAGGGGGAGAAGCAGGCTACCGCAGAGCAGGGGAAGCCCAATATGGGACTTGATCCCAGGACTCTGGGATCATGACCTGAGCCGAAGGCGGTGGCTTAACCAACTGAGCCACCCAGGCATCCCTGTCGTTTTATTTTCTTACAATGTTTTTGTCTGGGTTTGGTTTCAAAGGTAATGCTAGCTTCCTTAAATTCTTAGGAAGTGTTCAGTCTCCTATTTTTTTTTTTAATTAATTTATTTATTTTAGAGAGAGAACACGCATGTGTGTGAGTGCATGCAGGGCAGGGGAGGGGCAGAAGGAGAGAATCTCAAGGAGACTCCCCACTGAGTATGAAGCTGGACATGGGGTTCCATTTCATGACTTAGGGTTAACCCATAGGGTTAGGGTTAGGGTCAGGGTCAGGGTCAGGATCATGACTGGAGCTAAAATCAAGAGTTGGTTGCTCAACCAACTGAGCCACCCAGGCACACACAATCTCCTATTTCAAAGAGAATTTATATAGAGTTGATACTATTTCTTCCTACAGTGTTTGGTAGAATTTAACAGTGAAGCTTTCAGGGCCTGGAGTTTTCTTCATTAGGAAACTTCATAACTTTAGGAAGTTATTGGTTGTTTATGTCTTTAGAGGAAACTTACCTATTTCATATTTGTCATCAAATGGATCATGTTTTTTAAAAAAATTGTTGTAGGTTTCACTTAGTGAAAATTCCTATTAAAATTTTTGCATGTATGTGAAATGGTCTTTTACATTCTTTTATTTTATTATCTTCCTTGTTTGCATTCATAATCAAGATTGTGTTAGTCTCCTATAAAGAGCTGGTTTTTGAGGGTTTTTTTTGTGTATGTGCTGTTTTTCCTGCTTTCTATTTACTATATTCATATTTTCAAAGTACCGCCCTTTTTTGAGTCTTCTGGTTTTGCTGAATTTCTCTTTGTCACCAAATTGTGTCATCATTGTTTCTTATGTCTTTGTGCTTGTTCTGTAGCTTTTTCTGATGCTCAAGGGAAAGTGCTTGGTTCTTTTGTTTTCAACCTCTTTTATTTTCTGATAAATGCATTTAGAGCTATTAAAATCCCTATTAGTAGTATTTTTTCTGTGTCTTACAAATTAACTATTTTGAGATTTTCTTTTTAGTCTGAAGGTTAATAAGTTTTATGTTATTTGGTTTCTAGCCAGAAAGATTTTCAAAGCCATTTCTAGTCATCTTACAATTTTATTGCATTTATGATTAGAAAAAAAACAATTTGTATTATATCGATTCTTTGAAATGTGGTATGGTATATGAACTTTTAAAAAATATTTTAATTATGTTCAAAAGTAACATGTATTCTCTCTTTGTGTTTTCCATGAGCATATTAATAATAATATTCAGGTGTTATATTAACAGCCTTCTGCTCTATTTTAAAGGGAAATATTTAACATTTCCAGTGACCACGGTCAACTTATCCTACTTCTTACAGTTTTTTCCTCTCTCTATACCTTTTGAATCTATACTGTGAACTGCAGATATGTTCATGATACATATGACCTGGCTTTGCTGATCACTTTATGAGTATAGAATGTCATTTGTTGTCTCTTTTCATATATTTTTTGCTTGAATTCAGTTTTGTGAGATGTTATGATTGCTAATCTAGATTTCTTTGGTTCAATTTATCTTATTTTGTTGTCCTCTTCCATTTTCAACCTTTCTACATACTTTTGTTTTAAACATGTCTCTTGTAGACAATATAAAATTTGAATTTTTTCCCTGAAATCCAGTTTGAGCAACTGTCCTTTAATTTGTGAATTTAAGGTCTCCACATATATGTCAGTTATCATTGTATTGGGATTTATTTCTTCCATTTTGTTTGAGAATTTCTAGCTATTTTACTTGCTTTTTTGATTCTTTCTCCTTTTTTTTATTTATTTGACAGACAGAGATCACAAGTAGGCAGAGAGGCAGGCAGAGAGAGAATGGAGGAAGCAGGCTCCCTGCTGAGCAGAGAGCCATGTGGGGCTCAATCCCAGGACGTTGGGATCATGACCTGAGCCGAAGGCAGAGGCTTTAACCCACTGAACCACCCAGGCGCCCCTGATTCTTTCTCCTTTTGATTGGATAGTTTTCTTATGCTATTTAGAGCACTGCATATTCTCCCTTTTGATTTCTTAAACTTATTAGTGTACATTTCTTCCCCCGCAAAATAAAGTGTTTTGGAATTCTTTAGCACATTCCCACCATCTCTTAGTTCCTACTCTCCCCAGTCCCCTCGTGCTTCATGTATGTATCATTTAGGATTTTAGCTATGGTTTGTTTTATGTAATTTCCCTCTTTTTTTTTTTTTTTTGTTCTTGCTTTTTTAGACAATAATGAATTGAAAATTTGGTAAATATTTTCTCATTTGTTAATTGCAAATAATCCTACTTTCCTCACATGACTTTTTTCCCAAGGCCTGCCCATTTTCTATTTCTTTCAAAGTCTTTTTTTTAAAAAAGTGGGCTCCGTGCCCAGCAGGGGGCCCAGTGTGGGTGGGGCTTGAATTTATGACCCTGAGGTTGACCAGAGCTGAGATCAACAGTCGGACAATTAACTGAGTCCCCCAGGCATCCCTTAATCCCCTTTTCAGAAATTGATATTAATGGGGTTTTTTTGTTTTGTTTTGTTTTGTTTTGATATTAATGCTTTCTTTCACTCTTTTGCACTCTGTCCCTTAGGATTGATAGAGGTTTGTGTGTGTTACCAAGCCTGCTCCCCTGGTAGGTTCAGGAAAAGGAGGTGTTGTACAGTATATTTTGTCAGGCTCAGCACACTGAGCAGAGAAAACCCAGAGATAAAAAGCCTTTGGTCTGCTGATGATGGATCGTGGAAGGCAGGCATTGCTGGAGCTATCATTTGCCAGCAAGAGAAGGAGAACCATGAAGTTGCAGTGCTTTAACAGAAGCAAGTCTGGCATGGGAACAGCGAGCTCTGCGATACAGTGAAAGCTGTTTTTAGATACATACTATGAAGATTAAAGTGCTTTACTACAATATATGGCATAATCTAATGGTACCCCACTTTATTCCTTCCTAGGCTCATATTGGCAACTTATTAACATCAAAATTCTTCAGTTACAAGGATTTTGATACTTTATTGTATACCTGTGCAGCAGAGTTTGACTTTATGGAAAAGGAGGTAAGATGCAATTTCTAGTTTTCCTTCCTCAGGTTTTGGTCCATTCATTTTTCATAAAGGGCACTCCTCTTATCTCAGACTCTCCTCTATGCTGTTACCTCAATGGGAAGGAAAGGAAAGTGATGGCTTGGAGGAGGACATTCCTACTACTGTTAGTACGGTGTGCTGAAATGTATGGTCTTTTCTCATTTTGGTAATTGAGAAGCTTGCCTTCAGACTAGCAATAGTGTTTTGGCTGAGTAAACACAGAGGCATTTCAAGTCGCCTTGTTTCAGGGACACCACTCTCGAGCTCTCACATTTCCATTCACTCTGTGGTTATTGATTTGAATAATATCATTGCTCTGAAATATCATTGAGTACAACTTTTTCATTCCAACAGTGTTTTTCTTTCTAAAACTGTATTCAGATATTTAAAAAGAAAGCAGAGAGTAGCGTGGGGGGTTGTGAGATGGAAGTCTGCAAGAGTACTTGTTCTTGGACACGCAACTCTCATTTGTTCTTCTGTCATGGCTTACCAGTTCCTAATGGTATGCTGTGAAAAGATACTGTGAGAACCAAATGAGATACGCAGAGAAGGATTTTGACATTTTAATGATATTTTGTATAAAATATTTTGTAGCAATCAGTGAGTTGGTTTGGTTCAACAAACATGTATGTATGTGTATATATAGTTACAGATATACATAGAGATATATAGATGTGTGTGTCTTTTTTAACACCACCCATGTGGCCCCAATTTATTATGATCTTTTATTATCTATGAGACATTTTCCTTCAAAGCTCTGTGTGTGTATGTCTTGCACTGGTCAACAATACTCTAGTTCCCCCTGATCCCGCTGTGTGGCTACGCCTGTGTCCTGAGTTACAGGGAATGATAGTGTACCACACTGCACACTCTTACCAACCAGACATTCTGAATTGAGCACACCCTGCAGATGTACTGTTTGCTCCAGTGACCCATCAGTCTTCATTCCCAGGTTCTGGCAAATTTTGACACATAATGGCTAATATATAGTGTATGAATGATAATATTGAGCTGCCAGAAGAAACTAAAGAAGAGTGTCTTGTGAGACATTCAAATGCACATTCATAGAAAATCAAGACTCCTTCAAGCAAGTGGCAAAGGAAGTAGAGGGTAAACATCGGCAGAGCGGGAGTATATGGCGAAAGTCCTTTGGCGTTATTGAGGATATTCATGCCACTCTAACCTGAGAGTATGCAGCATCAGTGATATGATAGAAGAAATTGTTTATTGAGGCATGACATGACTTCAGTTATGATAGAAGAAATTGTTTATTGAGGCATGGCATGACTTCAGTTAATTTGAAGAAAAGAGCAAAGCTGTTTGCAGCCTGGTATTCCACATCTCTGTAAGTATCTTCACAGGGCTGTACTGTAGAGACAGTATGGTGCCCATTCCGAGAAAGCATCCATTGTATGATACACCCAAACACTGGAAGAAAGGAAGAGTTTGTCATGATATTATACTGATATGGAAAGATATGTATCATGGAATGAACAAATGGTATGCCCTTGTTTACCTATAATTAACATGCATAGAATAAGGTATAAGAGAGCAAAACTTTAACAGTGGTTTTTGACTGGAGAGATAATTAATGATTAACTATTTTTGCAATTTGCTTCTTTGAAATTTTATGCAGTGGTCATATTTTAATTGTATTCTGCTTGAATTTATGACCCTGAGATTGACCTGAACTGAGATCAGCAGTCAGACATTTAACTGACTGTGTAAAAACAGAGAGGGGGATCTTTCCTTTCTAGATATAGAAATGGTGAGCAACACTATTTAAAGTACAGCAACACTAAGGAACATTTTTATGGCCAAAAATAGACAATGCTTGGATAGACCCATGTCTATGTACTTAACTGTGTTTATGTGTATGTACTTGATATGAAATGAAGAGAGAAGCACAGATAAACAGTTAAAAATGCATTATTTCATAAATACTTGAAAAATGGGATTTGGGGTGAGGAGTTAGGTTAAAGCCTTGTGTCACATTATGCAATAAATTTCAATTCAGTTAATTAATGTGTCAAAATTAAATGAAGCCTGAAAAATAAATTTGAGAGACATTTCAGTGAGTATTAGCTTCATTTTTTAATGAGCATAATAGCTGTCCAAAGCACATATGAGAATGATTAATAGATTTGACTGCATGTAACTTAAAACATCTGTACATTAAATATTATAAAATTAAAAAGCAAATGACTAACTGGGATGACTCTTGCCATAAATATAATAAATGAAACTAGGGATTAATGTAGTGAGTATAGGAGATTGTCCAAATCAGTAAAAATTACTGAGGACTCTTACCCTTCTCCACCACCAAAAGTACATCCCCACTCCCACACACATATGCAGAAATAGGGGAAGGATATGAACAGAAAACTCATTGGGGAAGAAATTCTGATAACTGATTAAAATGTGAAACTGGGGACGCCTGGGTGGCTCAGTTGGTTAAGCTGCTGCCTTTGGCTCAGGTCATGATCCCAGAGTCCTGGGATCGAGTCCCGCATCGGGCTCCTTGCTCGGCAGTGAGCCTGCTTCTCCCTCTGCCTGCCAGTCTGTCTGCCTGTGCTCGCTCTTGTGCTCTCTCTCTATCTGACAAATAAATAAATAAAATCTTAAAAAAAAAAATGTGAAACTGGTTGACATCTTTATTTTTTCTGCATTTTTAAATTTTTACAATAAGCATATGTAACTTTTATGCTTAGAATAAAACAAAAAAATAGAAAAGGAACTTATAATTCTAAAGCTCAAACACATGTACACACACGCCTACTCTTTTCCTTGTGTGGTTTGTTTCCTTTGCATTTGTCCATGTGCCTATACTCTCCCTGATGGATCTTTTGGAATTGAGGAAATTGTATACTTTGTTTCCTTTATATTAATTCTTTTATGTACTAACTGGAGTCCCTTCTGTTGGTTTCCCATCGAGAGTTACACTGAACTTAGCCACTTCTTATCCCCCCATTTCTAATTTATTATAATACTATAATCAGTGACAATATTTTACTTCCCATATACTTACCAGTGACATTATTTTACATTATTTTACTTCTCCCCTCTGGCCCCACTGTAGGAGTCCCACTGCACCTTCAGTATCTGGACATGTAACCACTCATGCTGTTCTATCACCTTTGTATCCCTGCCCTTGTCACAGTCTGTAGGCTGGTGTGTTTTTTTTTTGTTGTTTGTTTGTTTTGTTTTTTAAAGATTTTATTCATTTATTTGACACAGAGAGAGAGAGATCACAAGCAGGCAGAGAGGCAGGCAGAGAGGGGTGTGGGAAGCAGGCTCCCCAATGAGCAGAGAGCCCTATGTGGGGCTCGATCCGAACACCCTGAGACCATGACCCGAGCCAAAGGCAGAGGCTTAACCCACTGAGCCACCCAGGTGCCCCTAGGCTGGTGTTTTTAATGCTGCATGTTCTGGCACTGAAGCCTCTCATGCCTATTTCTTGATTGTGTGAAGCTTACTCTCCAGTGGATTCCTCAGGAAGGGCCACAGGATCCATAATACCTGAGTTTTCTCATATTCAAATATTTTATCAGTGGCTTTTATATGTGAAGGTCTGGCAGATACAAAATCTTTGGCTCATGTGTTTTTCCTTGACTGTCTTAAATAAATTACTCCACCATCTTCTGGTCTAAGTGTTGCTGTCAAAATTTGATGCTAATCTGATTTTTTCTTTTTAAGAAAAATATTAACAAAGTTTTGGAATATAATTTTAAAATTGTTTGAGTTCTTTGTTAAATTTTGTTAAATACTTTAAATGCAATTTTGATACATTGCCTTTTTAAGGTAAACACCTGTATCTCACAACTTTTCTTATATTTATTGTTATTATTAGCAAATGTCTAAATTTTTGAATAATAAGATACTTTTGGTTATATGATTTTTATGAGGTTAAGACAATTAAAAATTTACAAAATAGAAATAAATATATTTTAAAAGTATAAGTATTGTGCAAATGTTTATAAAGGTAAATAGTAAAATAAAAACAAAAAAGTCTCCTTTTAATTAGACTTCTGTGAAGTACGCATTTGGGGGCTAATAAATTATCAAAATTACTTTTGTGATATGGAATAACAAGCAAGAAAAGTGGACTAATAAGAGGGAAAATCAGAAAATACTACTTATATCTTATATTATTAAAATGTAGCAGTGTTTTTAATATGTTGAAACTAGATGTCTCTTGATAAATATATTTGGGAAAGTATACATTATTTAACTCAATGATACAGGATTATTTTTGTGAGAGTAAATGTTGGTGGTAAGCAAATCAATTGCAATTTAGAAATTTCAAGCCTAGAGTTGTTTAAGACTCTGACTTCAAATGATTGCAAAATATATAGGATTGCAGTTGTAGGGGTTTGTTATTAATGTTTCTGTAGTTTTAAGGAAAGGTAAAAATGTTTTTATTTCTCTTGTAAACATGGGTCATTAGTGTGTGTGTGTGTGTGTGTGTGTGTGTGTCTTGGAATGATGGTTGAGATTTTTATCCCCACCAGATGTACAGGAAAAGCTCATGCCATTTAAAGGAGTTCTGCTGACCTTAGGTGAATATTAAGTTGAATTCTCTAGTTAGAAAAGTAGTGTGCAAAGAAGGAACAATAATCTTCCCAGTCCCAGTCACTTTTTATACTTACAAGTGTTTGGGGACTGTATTTGTGTTTTCAACTCAGCATTTTGGGGAAGTTTGTTTCTGTGGAAATGGATCTTCATTTTTATGATGGGACTCAAGTCATTGGGTATATTGGGTGGACTCAAATGGGTGAAGGCTCTGTTTATACTTTTTAAAATTCATTTTTTTCATTATTGGAAATGAAATTTTGTCTGAAAATAATATTTTCCTCTAATAAAGCATCTCTGAATTTCAGACTCCACTGAGGTACACAAAGACATTGTTGCTTCCAGTCGTTCTGGTTGTGTTTATTGCAATCGTTAAGAAGGTAGGTCTATCACATCTATTTTTTTTAAAAGATTTTATTTATTTGACACACAGAAATCATAAGTAGGCAGAGAAGCAGGCAGAGAGAGAGAGAGAGAGAGAGGAGAAAGCAGGCCCACCGCAGAGCAGAGAGCCCGATGTGGGGCTTGATCCCAGGATCCTGGGATCATGACCCAAGTTGAAGGCAGAGGCTTTAACCCACTGAGCCACCCAGGTGCCCCTATCACATCTATTTCTTAAGATCTCTTTCTTTTTCTTTTTTATTGATTTATCTATTTTGGAGAGAGAGTGGGCTAGAGGGGGAGGGGCAGAGGGAGAGAGAATATCAAGCAGACTCCCCCTGAGTGCGGGGCCAGTTGCAAGGCTAGATTTCATGACTTTGAGATCATGACCTGAACCAAAGCCAAGAGTCAGATGCTCATCTGACTGAGCCATCCAGGTACCCTTCAAGAGCTCTTTCTTAAAATAAAACACTTTCTTGTTTCTACATAGTAGTTAAGTATCTTAAGTTATATGTTAATGATATAATGTTTTATATGGATTTGTTGAAACATATTCTATATTTTCTCACTTCTAGTCATTGATGAACATTTACAAGCCTTAAAAATATTCTACTGTCTACCAGCATAAAATAGACATAAGAAAAGGATGGTTCAAGTTTTGATAGTCATGTATTTTTGAAAGACATGATCAAAGAGACCATATTGACCCAGATACAGTTATTTTTGTCTTTGTAAATTATTACTGACTGACTTTTAGCTTTATGTAATATTTCACTAAAATATTTAAAATATGCCATTCTAAGTCATCTGTATATTGCTCACAAAGTCCTGGATTGAGTTTATTATTATTGATCAAAAATTAGAATATTAATAATGTATTACCAGCATCAATAAAATTGTCAGACTCCCAACTTGGCTTTGATAATGAAATTCTAAGCCCAGATTTGAGTCAGGTCAGGGAAGTTTCAGTGTTTAGGAAAGAACAGGTATGATATTCTCTTTTTTCTTTTAACATTTGGCAAATTCTGGAACTGCAACTGTTTTAAGAGAATGAATAAAGATTAATCTGTAATCAAGATAACAGATGATAGACCCTAAAGGTTTTCTGATTTGTAGTTAGTGATCTCTGTGTTAACACAGTGTTATATATTTGTAGAATATTCTGTGCTATAATTATTGTTCACATTATATATTTGTACTCTCCCCAAACATATCCCATGTGTTATTGTACCTGCTTATTTGACAACCCTGTTGGGGATATTATTTTCCCCATTTTGACAGATGCAGCTTTAGAAGATCAGAGAGGTTGTTACCAGACTCACATTGTGTCCATTAAAAAGCAAGGGAAGAGCAAGAATCAGACTCGGCACCTTTCCTGCCTTATTGGGTGTTGTATCGTGTTCAGCTTTGTAGTCTCACAAGCTTTTCAAATCTAATGAGTTTATTGCCAGTCAGTTTCTGCTCTATGCTGGGCTCTGTGCTTCCTTTGCACTTTTGCATACTTTATATGGGTGTGCACCCCGTAGGTAATCAAAGAATAACGATGTCGGCAATTCAGAATGCATTAAAAAGCATCCTGGATGGCTAGAGATGATGAAAACAGTTACATCAGGTTAAAAAAAAAAAAAAAAAAAGCTCAGATGTTTGATTTAAAGAAGAAGGATTCAAAGGGGAAAAGGATAATTATTTTCAAATATTTAAAAGCCTGCCACTTGGAAATAAGAGTACACTCATTTTGGCTCCTTAGGATCATGGCTAATTCTAGGGGGAAGGATTTTTGACCAGAAGAAATCTAGAGACTAGGAAAGTGTTACAAACTCTAGCAGCAGTTGGGTGGTTCTTCCAAGAGCTGGATGAAAACCTGTGAGCAGTGTCATAGAGGACACCCACACTGGGGATAGGATTCAGATTCGATGACCTTCCAGTTCCTGCTAAATATGCAAACTCAGTGTTTGGTTAGTTGTACTTAGCAGTCTCCGAGCTCATTGTCCAGATATGCGTATATATGGTAGAGGAGGGGCATTGCCAACAACCTGGGCATGGTGTAATTCACTGAATGTGAACTGGAAGCCAGAAGGTCGGGTTTCAGGGCTTCACAATGCTTTCTAGTTGTTCCACCTTCTGGGAGATCATCTAATCTGTCTGAAGTCTGTTTGCTCATTTACAAAATGAGGGTAATGCAATCTACCTGAACAGGGCTGTTGGGTATTAGCGATGATCAAGTACTGTATAAATGGAAGAGTTTGGTGTTATAATTATTTCCTGAATTATTTCTTATCTCCATACTTCTTACATTTTTAAGTAGATGTTTGAAAGTTTAAAAGATACTTTAGTTGAAATTTTGTTTTTCCCAACACAGCTCTTATAAAGTGTTAATAAATCTATTTGCAGATTATTAGTGATATGTGGGGTGTCTTAACTAAACAACAGACACATATAAGGTAAATATGCTATTTAATCATTTTACACTAATAAGTAGATATTTACAATGTATTTTTATAGTTGATGTTGCACACTCAGCATTTGATAACTGGTGTTTTCGATTGTCATTCCTCTTCTTTGCTTTTCTCATTATTCCCTATCAGTGCAGAGCTCAGAACATCACTTATTCATACTTTAAATTCCATCTGTACAATCTGACTATGGGCCTACTCATAATCTATACGTGAAGGGTACAACTTTGTGCTTCAGTTTAGTAGGGAACAAAAATCATTCTGTTAATGTTTTAGGACCAGTGGGCTGTCTTTTGAGAGAAGAGCAGGGAAATATAAAACTAATTCCATACTACGTGTTTTACACAGAATAAATTCCAGATGGAGCAAAGATTTAAATGTAGGAACAAAATAAAACCTCAATATTAACCAAGAGATTATTTTTAGAATTTTAGGATTAGAGTGTCCTTGTTAAGTATGACATAAAACCTGTAAGCTAGAAGGAAAGATTAAAGAGGCTGGCCAGATAAATATTTTCATTTGATAAGATACTGTGAACATTGTTCAAAGAAGAAGAAAAACTGGGGAAAATACTCACAGTATGACAGAGGACTAATGACCGGCATACATATAGGACTTCTACAAATTAATAGGAAAAATGCTAAAAACCCATTAGAAAAATGAGTGAAAGACACAAAGAGACAACTGAGAGAAAAAGAAATTCTCATATTCCTCTTTTCTGTTGCACTCATGTCCCATGGACCTCCTTTTTGCTCTTTAGCCATGGTGGCTGTTTCCTGCCTCTGTGGTTTTGCCCTGGTTGTACCCTAAGGTCATCACTTTGCCCTCTGCTCCCCATAGCCTGGCTCTGTATGTGGCCAACTCCTTTAATTCTTGTGTAAATATCACCTCCTTCAAGAAGCCTTTTCTGACCATCACTTCTGAGGAGATTCCTTGTCTCCTTGCTTATTATTCTCCATCATCACATGCTTTATCTTCTCTCTCAGTGTTCATCACCATTTACACTTGAACACCGGTGCGCTGCCTGTCTCCTGGGGCACCACAGTTCTCTTACCTCTCTCTTCTCTAGTCATGGTGTCTTTGTAGTTAGCCCATTAAGGACCTTCCCACTATGGGGCTCTGCAATTTTTGTCTGCCTGAGGGATGCTCAATCTCAAACTCTCTCCTTTGGGTCTTGCTCACATGTCCCTCAGTTGGTGATCACATGTTTTGACATACACCTTCCCAGTTACCCACACTCCTGGCATCTTTTGCCCTGTTTCCTTTCTTTACACGGTACTTGACACCATGTGACATATGCTCATTTGCTTTTTGTTAGTCTCCCTTGACTTTGTGTAAGCTCTGTGAGGGGAGAGGTATTTTCTTGTCTTATTTACTGCTGTATCTCCAGTGCCATCAGTCCTCAATGGGATTGAGGATGGATGGGTTTGTACCCTGTAGTCCTGAGGGGTCGGTTTTAGTAGGGAGAGACAGATGGTAATCAAGAAACCAGTGAATGAACACTTTTGAGGAGATAAAACAGGGAAATAGAATAGGAGTGATTATCAAGAGGGGCACTGAAAGTGGGCGTCTCCCTGATGTTTGATGGAGTAAGATTAGCCTAGTGTGATTGGGGCACGGTGACCAAGAGGGAATGTGGTAGATGATGAGTTTCAAGAATGAGAAGTAGGAAGATCATGTGAAGCATAGTGGGAATTTGAGAGTTTATTCTAATTAAAAAAGGAATCCATTGGAGGGTTTTAAGTAAGGGACTGGCATGACTAGATTCACATTTTCAAAATATTGCTGGCATTGCTGTGATGATCATCAAAATGGGATGGTGTGGGCGAAGGGGGGTGTGGGGTCAGAGGGAGTTGTAGGGAAGGCATATAGGCCTTAAAGCATGTATATTTTCTCAGGAAATTAAAATTGTCAAGCAAAACTAAAGGGGGAATTTTGTGGCTGTTTGTATATTCCAAAGCCCCTGCTGAAAACATCTTTTTATGTGTGGTTTCCTGAGTGATCTCCGTAGCACTTACAGTTTATGGGGGAACTCAGAGACCAATGATGATGAGAAGCAGGGGTATGGAAGTATGAAGGCTTCAGGCTTCCCTTCACTTCATTCTCTGTTTTGCCAGATATCCCCAGGGAAGTATCTGATAGACCACAGTGTGCTTTTTGTTGGCCTAGTAATTGTCCATGTAGTCAAATGTTCAGGGTATGCAACATTGTCCTTTAAAAAAAAATCAAATGTCCTTTAAAAAATTGTGGCATCAGTTTCAGTTCATAACTGTTAGTTATTTTTATTTACATATATATGTCCTTGGAATATTATATATGCAACTTACAAAACTCGCATTTGTAAGATAATAATGCAAATGATTGAAGTAAATGCTTGAGTAATGATTCAATAGTAGTATTTCTTACTCCATTTCAGGAAACACCAGTTTGATCACGGAGAGGTAAAGACTCAATATTACTAAAATGTTCTTTATTTTAATGTTTGTGTATATTTGGACTTTTCTTTCTAGTTCCAGTTTCTAAGTATTGGTAATTGTCATTAATCATCTTCAGTTTTTATGAGATTATTACAAACACTACCATTCATTTGTTAAAATAGTTAAGTAGGAAACCCGTTTGGTCTGCTCTGATCATCCTCATGATGACCCAGTTTATTGTGTGAATGGTTGCTTCTCCCATCTCCTGGTGATTCCACCTGTTTTCCTCCCTCCCTTCCTGCTGCCTTCCCTCCATCCCTCCCTCTTTCTTTCCCCTTTCCCCACTCCCCCTTCCTTCCTTTCTGTTTTTTTTAAATTTATTTCTAATAAATGTATGATAGACATTAACATGATATTGGTTTCAGATATACAACATAATTAATCAGATGTGTGTACATTGTGAAATGATCACCATAATAAGTCTAGCTAACATCCATCACCATACACAGTTACAAAAAATCTTTTTTCTTATGATGAGGACTTTTAAGATCTACTCTCTTAGCAACAGCATGGTGACTACAGTTAATAATACCATATTGCACACTTCAATCTGCTTTTTTTTTATTTAAAAGATTTTATTTATTTATTTGACAGAGAGAGAGAGAGAGAGAGAGAGATGACAAGTAGGTAGAGAGGCAGGCAGAGACAGAGAGAGGGGGAAGCAGGCTGCCCGCTGAGCAGAGAGCCCGATGCGGGCTCGATCCCAGGACCCTGAGATCATGACCTGAGCTGAAGGCAGAGGCTTTAACCCACTGAGCCACCCAGGCACCCCTCAACCTGCTTTTGATGGCTGCTCCAAGGCAGAGCTCTGGGATCTTAAACAGTACTTATTTTTGTTTACCACTTTCCTGTCTTAATCTGATGGTAGCACCAATGTTGATTCAGAAATGTGGGCTTTATTAACTGCAGGCTTATCTCTATGCAAAATTCTAAAACCACCTGCAGTACTGACTTATAATTTTAGCTTCTAATAAGATGGAGAAGCTTGGGGCGCCTGGGTGGCTCAGTGGGTTAAGCCACTGCCTTCGGCTCAGGTCATGATCTCAGGGTCCTGGGATCGAGTCCCGCATCGGGATCTCTGCTCAGCAGGGAGCCTGCTTCCCTCTCTCTGCCTGCCTCTCTGCCTACTTGTGATCTCTCTCTGTCAAATAAATAAAATCTTAAAAAAAAAAAAAAGATGGAGAAGCTTGAAAGTGAATTTTAAGACTCATTTGTTTCAGAAATTGAAATATTGTTACTAAGAAAAATTGCCCTTTTCTGGATATTCATCTGTTTAACAATATATTAAACTTCACAAATAGTAGGAGTGAAAAAATATTTTCTCTTTCTTTCAGCTAGTTTATCATGCATTGCAGCTGTTAGCGTATACAGTCCTCGGTATTTTAATTATGAGGCTAAAACTCTTCTTGACACCACACATGTGTGTTATGGCTTCCTTGATCTGTTCAAGACAGGTAAGATGGTTATGTTGGAATTATAGTTGCTACGATCACTTTACCCCCCCTTTGTTATTGAATGGCCCTAAAATAATATTGAGTTACTCAAAAGTCTTTAAATTGTTGTAGTGAAAGTTCTTCATGGTTTTGTATTACTTTTTCCTAAAGGGCAAAGGCCAAAGAAGGTCATTTATTCTAAAATAGTGTTCGGCATACAATAAATAGTCAAGTAGTGTAGGCTGAATTCATGAGTGATTACTACAGATGTTGATAGAAAACAGAGCCCCATTGTAGAAATATTTTTTTATTGTTTTGATATTCTTACCCCAAAAAATTCCAGCCAGTGATTTCAAGTTGCAGTTACTTTCAAATAGATGTTCTTTTTCGGCATCAAGCTTTAAAAAAACTTTTTTCACTTGAGTATATATTTGTATGCACATCCCTGACTTGACTTTTTAAAATTTTAGTGTAAGCCATTTTGGTTATTTGCTACTTATTTTTCCTGGCTAACTGCCTCCTTGCTCTGTATCCACAGATTTATGCTTCTACACAGTGTCCCCTTTTCATCAGACCATTAGTCAAGGTGCAGCAGCAGACGTTCTCTTAAATTTAGCAAATATTTACTAAGCATCTATAGCATGTTCAAGGGATAAGGGTAGAATGGTAAATAGAGAAATCAAAAAACAAAAAACATATATGCCCTCAAAAAACTGGTTCTACAGACATGTAGAGAAATTAAGGAGAGAATGATAGGGACAAAGTGTTATTGAGTGTGGACTATTTAAATGAAAAAATCAGCCAGCCTCAAGACTCCCAATCAGAATGGTGGTGTTGTATTAGAGAAGCACTGCTTACCTGAGGCCTTACCTAGGGATGAAGCCTTTTTCCTGACTCCTCCAGGCTGGGGCAGGAAATGAGGTTATGGGAACCCTTGCAATCCCAACCTGCACCATGACTGAAGATAGAGGACCTAGCCCCAGGCAGGCTTCACAGGTGTAGAACCTCTGCAATCACATGAGGGCCCACCCTCAGAAGGACACTGCACCTACTTGGATGCTCTTCTGTTGTTCTTTTGAACTTCTAAATAATTTTTGAACAAGAGGTTCCACATTTTCATTTTGCACTGGGACTGGTGAATTACGTAGGTGGTCCTGGCTTTACCTGAACCTGGAATTAGAATAAATTGAGAGAACCGCTTCTTAAATTATGTCCCACCTGTGTAAGGCTAATGGCAAAATTCTTTCAATCTCTCTGGTCGTTGTTTCTAGAACTTTCTCTCAGGATAATTAGTCCTTTATCTGGGACTCTGCCAGAGAGTGTGTTCTTCTCTGGGAAGAATTTTTGTTGATTGGATGCAGGCTGCTTTGTACTAACAGTTATCAATGTAGTCTTCATTTGGTTTCAGCTGTTTGGATGGCTCTTTTACAAAGTACATCCTCGTGCTGTTGTTTTTGCTGTATTAGCAGCAATGTCAATACAAGGTTCAGCAAATCTGCAAACCCAATGGAATATTGTAGGGGAGTTCAGCAATTTGCCACAAGAAGAACTTATAGAATGGATCAAATACAGTACTAAACCAGGTATGTGTTTTCTCCATAGTTTTATATACCGCTGCAAAATCTTAAACCCACATTGCTTCCAATGACCTTACTTTTTGTAAACAGTGCTGCTTCTAGGTTATTCAGAAAAAGAGAGATGTCAATCTTACTTAAGTGATTTGCAAAAGAAATGTTATATTTTCTTAGTACTCTATTTTGTTTTTTTCCCACAAATTCAAATTGGTTTTGTTTTTGTTTTTTTCAAAAAGACTTCTGTGGCATGATTTACAATAATTTTTTTGTGCTTATTTTCCAAAAGAGTTTTTAATCTTAGTCCTGCACATTCCTTCTTGAAATAAACTCATGGAATATGACATTTTATTCAAGGGAGATTTTATTGTTATCTGAGTATCAAATGACCAGAATTCTTGGTGCTATAAAACTTTCCTAGTCCATCTAACATTTCTTTCCTGGAGGCAGGAAGAATGTCTAGGACATTACAAAAATAAACAAACAAGCAAACAAACCTAAACCCCTGAAGTCCTCACTGATGAAAGGAGAAGGCTCTAACTTCCAAAGGAAATGGTTTACCCAACCCAGGGGGCTGATAGCCATTTTACCAGCCAGCTGACTTCAGTCTGGGTCTTCCACTGAATCTTTAAAGTCGTGAACCTTGCTGGGTCTCCCCTTTCTCACCCGCAAAGTGACTGCATTGGCCAGAAGGAGACCTTGTAATGCTCACTGAGTGTCTTCCTGAGACTGCCTTTGCTGCTTTGCAGACGCAGTGTTTGCGGGAGCCATGCCCACCATGGCAAGTGTGAAGCTGTCTGCGCTTCGGCCCGTTGTGAACCATCCGCACTATGAAGATGCAGGGTTAAGGTTAGTACACAGTTCTCACATCACCCCAAACAAATTTCTCACACAAATCCCGAGTGAAGAAACTGGTAAAATAATGAGGAGTGTTTCCAGAAGGCTGTGGCGAACGGGGATTTATAGCATTAGGGGAGGAAACAATGCTGAAATAAGAAGGTTGAGTCAGATACAAAACTGTTTATTGGGCAATAAAACTACAACCTTTGGGGTTCTCTTCTCTACTAGGCTGCAGAATGAAATCATAGCATGTCCGCCTTCTGCAGATGAAGAGGACTGCAAGATGTCAAGGTCCTTATTAGGCATCACTGTCCTTAAACTCCCCAGAAGATTCATGAGCCGCTAGCTTTTATTAAGGTTTCCTTTTGGCTATTTCTCTTGAATTCTGAGGAGTCAGTTGAAATGGAATCCCATTCAAAGAGGGTTTTATTCTGATTTTTACCCATATAGCCTACTAGAATGATCTTGGTTTTTGTTCTTAATATTTTTCATAAGTATTGTGTTCTCTTTGAAAAGGACATAGATTTAATTTTCATGCAATTTCTGGGATAGGTCAAGCTATTCATTTCCTAAGTGATTGGGTGAATCCTATTAATCTGTTCTTTTGTGTAACAGTTAAACTTCTATTTTATAAATAAAAAATCTTTCACTAAAAAATAACTTCAGTATGCTTATTTCCAGAACAATTGTGTAGAATAAATTTAGTTTGTTTTTTGTTTCCTCAATCTAGGAATAAAATGGAAAGCTATTAATGCCAGTTCTGGCTGCTATCGAAGTTGGGATTGCATTGCAGCCTTAACGTAGTCTGGTAGCCGTGTTTGTGAGCATCAGCACACAGCGCGCCATTTTCTCGTGCATAATAGGGTCACAGAGAATACAGAACAAAACTAAGCAAGCAAACAATCAGAAAGACTAAGTTTGGAAACGCAGAGATGCATTAAAGTGAACCTCTTCTCTGAGAACTCTTATGTTATGCTTCTGCTTTTTCTTTTGACCTCCCTGATGCCCCAAAGCAGGAATTCTGTGAAGAATTCTCTTGACATGACTCTTCTGTGGAGTCTTTCTTCTTGTTCCTGTTCAGTGCTTTCTTCCATATAGATTGATTGCATCCTTTTAATCTTGAAAATTTTCTGCCCAATTATTTTTCTTTAAAGAGCCAGAACGAAAATAGTTTACTCAATGTATAGTCGAAAAGCAGCCGAAGAAGTGAAGCGGGAATTGATAAAGTTACAAGTGAATTATTACATTCTAGAAGAGTCCTGGTGTATAAGAAGATCCAAGTGAGTATTCAACACAGTTAGTATTTTATATTCACAAGACATGAAAAATTAATTCAGTCTTTGGCAGGAGCTTTACTTGTATGTGTGAGATATATGTAACATTCAGCACAATATAAGTGGAAAAAAACTTTTTAGATCATTATTTGAATTGGAATTTCTTTCCTTTCTAGTCATTACAAATGTTTCTTTTATAATGATTTGCATGCATACACTACCTTAAAGTATTATATTGGTACTGACTGACAATTTCCCAAATTGCTCATATTTGCCTTTGATGTTTTTAAAAACTTTTAACTTAAAGTTGGATGTATTTTCTTTTAAAAATACTTGCAGAGTCTGCAACCAAATAATGGTGAGTCTCACTATAATGAAGTAAGGCAGGCAGCTGAGAGTCGCACACCACAACTCTGCACTGTGATGGACAGGGCCCCCCCTCCCAACGTCACCTCACAGTGACCCTTCTTTCTTGCTGTTCCACGTCTGATTTGAGTGGGGGAATAATTAACTTTACTATGACCCACCTTCTCTTGGGTTTATAGTTTTAAAAACTATTTCCACTCAGAGAAGCCCACTAAGCAGAGGATAGCAAAAGTTAGTAAGATCTTCAAAGCAAATATGAATTTTGAAGTCAACTGTTTAGAAATCTTGCACCTGGGTGACTAGACAGCTGATGATAGTAGCTTGCTATTAAAATACCAAAGCACTGGCTCCACGAAGAGCGCAGGCATGAGTAGTTTCATTGCAGATCGAGAGTATTTTATGGAATACTATTATTTTAAAAATTCTCAGTACTCTTTAACTAAACAGAGGCCTTTGGTGGTTGCTGTATTTGTGGCTTAATCATACTTATTCACCATGTATTTCAGTGATACACAAGGGTGTTAAGACAAAATAATTAAATATTGACTCAGGAATGAGAATCGTTCTGTGATATAGTAGCTGTCCACAATGCCCACAAGGAAATGTACAAAATTGTTGATTATTAAATGATTTTCCTATGAATGGGTCCCAAGTGACTTGAATTTAATCAGGATCTATACAAAATGTTCTTAAAGTCGTAATTCAGAAAATGTTTTAGTTCCTTATGAACATAAGAATATATTTAAAATTCATATTCTCACTTTTAATTAACTTGGTTATATAAACTTAGGACAAAAAAGTCACAAGCATCTCTCATAACAATTTTATGAGGACATCATAATATAAATGAATGGTAGGCTGACATTTGCAATCAGGAGAACCTAGATTGGAGATTTTCATCCACATTGGGATCTTCTTTTATCGCCTTGGGCTTCATTCTCTAGTTCAGTGATCAGCCTGAGACACCTATAAGTTACTGGAACATAAAAATAATGCTTTGTGACCTTTTTGTCCCCAAGCTAATGATGAGTCTTGATTCAAGAGTCTTCATTTTTTTTCCTTTTCTAGCCAGTGCATAGTGTTTTGAATATGTGGCAATTGCAGAGGCTGGGGCGCTTTATATTTTAAAATGTTGATGCAGCTCCTCGGAGTGGCCTTCCTGTAGTGGTCTCATGTTCTGATGGGCAGAGCACTGTTTTGTATACCAAAAGGGATGAAAGACAAACTTAGGAAATATGGCAATAAATCTTGTACACTAAACAAGGTCAGCAGTGAATTCACTGACTTTGGATCATTTCCATTTAAGCACTCACTTATGGGCACTAAGACTGAGAGTCTGGGATGGGAGTGTGTGCTCGATTTCCCCATCTGGACCTTGACTTGCCCCTGTTGTGTTTCCAGCAGGAATGGAGAGGAGGAAGCTAAGGAAGCGACTTTCTCTAATCTGTTTTCCTCAGTAACTAAAAAAACACTCTTCATCTATTGCAAGATTTAAGCCAGACTGATAATAAATCTCAGGAAACCTTGGGCAGGTGCACTTGCTTAAACCTTGAAACAAAACACAAGCTGTACCTTCTGTTCTGCCAGGGAAGCAAGCCGGGGACTGAAGAGAAGAAAGGGAAGAAGGACTAATATTTAGTGCAGTAGCACAACTGAGTTTCTTGACAGAACTTTCTATCAGAACTAGGATCTTTAATGTTTTGGCCCCCACTGCCCATTTCAGTTATGCCTGAGACATCTAATAGGTTACTGGAACAGAAAAGTGTGTCAGAACAGGGGGAACAAATGGGGACTCAGTAGGGGAGAGGAAAGGGAAGAGAGACTCAGTATATATCTATCACTTAAACTGTGCCCAGCACATTGTTGAGCACTGTATTTATGTGATCTCAGTACCAGTGGCTTTAATTGTGTGGCTTGATTATTCTTTAAATACTTGATACCCTGTTTTCAAATACAAGTACGAAAATATACTCAAATGCAAGTTGTAGATGGGTTTTTAATTAACTACTCTTTTATTCTTAGTTCTCTGCTTTCTTTCTCATTAATTCCAGTAATAGAGTTGACATAAAATTAAAACACATGAATTCAGAAGAAAATTATTCCCATTTTCCATAATGCTATTTAAAGCTGTAGCTGGCTGGCTCCTGGGGGAGCTTCAGGAAACTCAGATAAGGACAACAGGGTGTTACACTTAGGCCGACAGAGCTCACAAAGGCAGCTCTTAGCCTTTTCTTTCTCCTGAAAGCAGGTGAACTCGGGAGCGAGGCCATTTTCTCTGTGGGGTGTTGTGCTCTCTACCGTCGATGGCCAGCAATATAGTCACAGCTGGGCCTCGGCCTCTGTGAGGAAATTAAGTGGTAGAAAACCCAAGCCCAGTCTTAGTATCATAAGTGCTCAGTGTTTTAGAATCTGATGTCAGGGAGGGTGTGCAAAAAAGTGCCCTCTACACTCTTCTTGAGAACACTCCTTAGTAAAACCTTCTGGGAGATAATCTGATGGGGGCAACGTGAAAATTGTATAGCCCTGTGGTGTAGTGATAGTGCTGCTTCTAGAAGTTTAGCTTGCAGAAAGATACCAGCACAAGAAAGTTTATATCACCATCACTTTACAATGGCAAAATGGGAAACAGAATATCCACCCATAAAAGAGTGGTTCATTAATACATAGATGTACTAGCAACTATTAAAAAGAATAAAGCAGATATTTAGGCGCTGAGGTGGAAAAATGGCCACATTTTCTTGCCAAGTGAGGAGTCCCAGAATTATCTCATTTTTGTAAAAGCAACCCGGGAGCATCTGCGTGTATAAATCCGAGCTTACATTTGTATGCACGTGTGTCTGAACTTGGATACAAAGGTGTTGCAGAATGGGTCCTGGATTGTGTACACAGGCCACCTCTGAGAAATGGCATTGGAAGTGACAGTGACTTTCATTTTTTTTTATTTTGATAGACCTATATTTTGAAAGTTTTGGAATGGTAGTTACCTTTAAATTAAAAATGTTATTAAGAAGACAAGAGCACGTGTACTCCTGCCATGGTGCTTGCCTCGTGGTGCAGAGCAGGGGGGTGGCTTGCCTTTGGGAATAAAAAAGACATGCTGGAAATGGTTTTGTCTCTTAAAGTGAAGCAACCATGACAAAACATAAACAGTTGCCAATTCTCTGTAATTTTCTCTGTTTTGCATTTTTCTGTTTTTTTTTTTTTTTATTTCTCAAATAGCCCATAAGAAATTGTGAACACCCTTTCACCTTTTTTGTTTTTATTGATATTTTGGAAGAGTTCAGGCCAGTTGTCTTCTAGGAATGTTCCATGTTTGGATTTGTCTAATTCCTTCCTCATGATTAGATTAAGCTTAGCAAATTGTGGCAAAAATATTAATTACCCCACAGGGGTTGTCTACTCTCCATAAGTCACTTGGGGAGGTAGAGATCACTTTGTTCTATCATTGGTGATTCTAAGTTTGACCACTTGATCTATTAAGGAGGCAGATCTCCTTCAGAATTAGTAAGAGATCTGTGGAGATCCTTAGAGGCCTTGTGTTTGTCCTCTTTCTCAACAGCATTTCACTAGATAGCTCTTACATCCAGTCTTGATTCTTGCCTGAATCAGTTATTCCACTGGTCATTATAAACACAGGTAATATAGATTCGAAAGCACTGTACCAGGTACTGAGTAGTGTGGGCAAGGATGGATTTGATAAATAATAATTAATAAATGGACCTAGAGCTGTGGGCTATCTCTATGGAAAAAATTAAGATTAAATCTCTACTTCACACCATACAGAAAAAATAATTTCAGATGAGTTATAGGTCTGTGAAAAGCAGAACTCTAAAACTTTCATTAGAAGAACACACAATGCATATTCTCATGATATCGTGATAGGGAAGAATTCCTTATACAAGACATTAAGATCACCATCCTTAAAAAAGAGTCACATTTTGGAATATAAGAACACAAAAATCTTCAATGTAACAAAAACCAAAAAAAAAAAAAAAGAAAGAAAAGAAATGTGTAAACCCTAGTGAAAGCCAACAGTTATATCTAGAACACTGCTTTAGATTGAAAATAAATGTTACAATTATCCGCAGAAGTTATTGGGACAAATATCAGACAATACCAATTTCACTTCTGCTATTCTTTATAAAATATATTGTTTTTAAATTTTCATTGTGCGTTTAGCTAAGATATGAGCTGAGTACCACTGGATTTTCTTTAAATTGACTCATTCTAGAAGACTGTAGTGGGAAGTTGCATAAATGTGGCCTAAGCATATCTGCCAATTAGAATTTTTAAGTCAGTGTAATATATTAACCTCTTGCCATGTGCCGGGCACAGCGCTAGCTAGATACAGTCTCTCTCTCTCTCTCTTTCTCAGTCTCCTCTCTCTCTCTCTGTAAGTCCTCGTGACACGCCCACATAATGGGTATTCCCCATTTGACAAATGTCGGGAGAGACTGCGTGAGCTATCCAAAGCCACATTCTTGCTAAGTACCTGAGGCAGAATTTAAGCAAAATGGCTCTTATCCCACCAACTGAATTCATGTATTTTTATATGTCTGTTTCTTTCTTTTATAGTCAACTTTGCTGCATTCACCTTGTTCTAAAGAGAATTTATGGCAGCTTAAATAAATATAAATAACTATAATAGGACTTTTTTAACCAACTTAATTTACATAGAAAAAATGAAATGGGGGCAGGAATCTAAAAAGTGTGCTTTTGCCTCATGGACTTTGATTTCTAATCTGTACCTCCATTTCTGTAGGCCTGGGTGCAGTATGCCTGAAATTTGGGACGTGGAAGATCCTGCTAATGCTGGGAAACCTCCCTTATGTAACCTGTTGGTGAAGGATTCCAAGCCACACTTCACCACTGTATTCCAGAACAGTGTTTACAAAGTCTTAGAAGTTATAGAAGAATGACTGCTGCCCACAGAGAAGTACACCAGTAATGGTTTTAATGTTTTGCTAATAACTCATGCCTTGTTTTTAATTCAAATCCCAAAAACTTTTATAGGTAACTGTTTTCAAATAGAAAACATTTTGTTTGGTCAATTTGAATGTCGTTCTGATTGTAAAAATACTTATACCTTAATCAGTTGGTTACTATTTCAATGCACCCTTAAAATTTGCTATGCAAATGAGTATATGCTTGTACCTGACTTAAATATTTGTGCTAAAGTGAGTGAGCAAAGCTGCCTAAGAAATATGATGGGTCATGACAAGAAAGGTATGAAAATATCATGAGTTCTGACCATTGTAGGGGCTGATTTTAGTGTATGGACTCTTGGTGGCCCTTGCTTCCTTTTCTGCCTCTTGTCATTTGGACATCTCCATGACTGTCATAAGCTCCTCAGTCATGTTGGGCCCCTGTCAGCAACTTCCATAAGAGTAGATGGGGCAGACATGGGTATTTGCTATGTGGAGTTCTCTGTTTCACTTCTTCATGTTCTTATGTTTATTGTTGCCCTTGTTAATGAAGCATTTCCTGCCCATTACTAATCCAGATTTTTGGATCTAGTGGTCAGGATCAAATTCCTGTAATTACCAACCCTGTGGCATTAGCGTGTCTTCTCTCTCTCCTTTCTCCCTCTTTCTCTCCCAGCATTCTTTGTCAAATAAGTGTTATTTACGCATTTAGTTACTTAGGAAATACTTATTCTTGGTTAAAAAAAAATTAATGGCAATTGTGTATTTTTCTCATTTTTAGTATCATTCAGATGTTTATATTTTAGTAACTTTAAACCCCTGTAGAATTTTTTCATGTTTGATTGTAGTTTTAAGAACAGCTATTTTGAAAGACCCAAATATAATGATGCATCTGCAAACTAGTGTGTATTTGAGTAGACATAAATTACAGTGGAACAGTAGAATGTAGTATGTGCAGTTTTTCTCTTACTATTAAGATACAATAAAACATGACTAATTTTTCTGTCAAAAAAGTAAACCCATAATGAGAAATGAATGGAATTTTTATATTTTATTTTTTAAATTGCCTGTCTTTAGTAAGACAAAGCCTTAAGCCTTACGCTATAATTTTGATCCCCAAAACTATCATTTCAGTATGAGGAATGAATATACTCAACCTTCCTCTTTCCGTTTTTTCCTTCTTATTTATTTTTATTTTAAAAGATCCCCAAACCTGCTCTGAGTTCCTAGTATGAATTTTTGTTTCTTAGAAGTTAATTTGTGTGAAATGAGATTCTTCAAAACAGTGAATCCTCATAGTTCTGAGAAACGGTTTTAAGATTTTAAATTCTAAGCAAACCATGACTCTGATGGACTACACATTTAATTATACAGTGTTCTCTTTATTAACCACAGGCAGATTAACCTCATTGTGGACTGTCCTTGAGACCTGAGTCCTCAGGGATGGTTTCCGGTGCCCACTCCTGGGAGCCACTGAAGAGCTGTTCCCTTTCTGCCTTCTCACCAGAGCCCAAGGACAAGCCTGGTCTGGGGGAAGCACTAGCTTGCTTAGAGCAGAGAGCTGCAAGGACAGCCTGGGCTGGTGAGTGGGCAGCCCCAGCCCGCCCCAGAGCCCCGCTTCCGCTTCCCGCTTCCGGGAGCCTCCTTCCGGCGGGAGCTGCCGACTGTCTTCAGGTGCCTGCCCCCTCCTCCTCGCTCGCTGCGTGACTTTGATTTCTTGGGCTTCTGCCAGTTTCAGAAAATAGGGAAGCAGCTGGGGAGTCGTGGATTAGGAGTAGAATTTGAGCAGTGATGCAGCAATCCGGAAAAATGGGAAGAGGGCACTTGAGGCCGAGGTGGTTGAGAGTCGCCATGGGCGGGGGGGAGGGAAGCGCGCTCCGCTCTCTGTGCCAGTGTTCACGCAGGCATGGTTGTCTCCTACTCGCGGCGCTGCCGGTTTTTTAAAAATTGTACTTTTAAAGTCACTGTCTTTTCTCCCCACCCTCCAATCATTTCTTTCCTGATGAGGTCACATGTAATGATTGGAAATTCTGTACAGGAAAAACATTAAAATACCATCTTGACTGTTTCATATGGTGGGAAAAGTTAAAAGTGGTCAAATTGGGTTGTTCCCCTCCCCATAAGAATCCCTTCTGTAACGGTATTTATTAATGTAACTACACCAGCGAGCTATGCGTGTATTTTAGGCCGGTCCGTTAAGAACAGAGGCCTTGGGCTACGCGGCACACTCAGCCTTGGTCCCCTCTGGAAGCAGCCGGTGCTGTAGAAGATCAGTGTCTTTTATGGGAACATAGAATAGTAGTAGTTTCCATATACATGACAAAACAGTATTAAAGCTCAGTATTCTCATTTTTAGCATTAAAATTTTTTTTGCTTTAGTATGAGGAAGGTAAGGATGGGCAAGGAGGTGGTAAAAAATAGCTCTTGTTGTGACATATGAAAAAGTGGGGGCAGTATTTCTATACGCAGAAAAGCCTCTAAAAACGCTTCGCAGAAAAAGTATCCTGTTAAAATAGGACGATATTAAGGAGAACGTGAAAGGCTGTATCAGGAATAAAGTGATATCACATGGAAGTATCATATTTTTATGAATTTTATGCCAGTTTTACATGTACTATGTATGTTCAATAAAAAAGATCCTGAAAAATCTAGAACATGGCTTTATTTTGTTATTTTCATTTCTACCTTGACCCTTAAAACATGTTCAATGTCATTCTGTAGTCAGATAACCATGAAGTTGGTGTGTGGCAGGCTGTAGTTCTGAATGGTGGAGAAGAGTTCGAACAGTGGGGTGTATGAAACTACTTAGTCCTCTTCACTGGGGCCCTGTAGATACTGGGGTTACCCACACTCTTCTATATTTATGCCATTACATATTTACGTTACGTTAGCATTTACATCGAGGGACACAATCATCCTTTAAAGTCATAGTTTGGGGATAATTTTAGTTACTGAAAGCTTTTTCTCGTAAATTAAACTGTAGTGTGGTCCTGTGTTTTCCTAAATTATATCTCCATGTTTTTGCTTGATAGAAGCATCAGCTTTATTTATTTATCTGCTTGGAGAAAAGACAGTTTAGCTTAGTTCATGCCTGTATAATTCCTTTGCACCTTCCTTCTCTGACCTCTTTGGGAGTGAAGCGTTTCTAGTATAGTGGTTCTCAAATTCAGTGTGCCTCAGAGTCACCTGGAGGGTTTGTTAAAACCCAGGTCGCTGCACCCCACCACAGAGGCTTCTGATTCAGTTCCCTTCAGGTGGTGGGGTGGTCTGAATGTTTGTGTGCCCCCAGAATTCATATGTTGATATCCTAAACCCCAAGGTGATTGTATTAGGAGATGGGACATTTGGGAGGTGATTAAGTCATGAGGGTAAAGCCCTCACGAATAGGATTGTGCCCATATGAAAGAATCCCAAGCAAGCTCCCTTGGACCTCCACACTGAAGTTACAACTGTAAGGTCCATCTATGAATCAGGAAGAGGGCTCTCACCAGACACTGAATCAGCTGACGCCTTGATCTTGGACTTCCAGTCTCTAGAACTGTGAGAAATGAATATTTGGTGTCTCTAGGATAGCCCAAATGGACTAAATAGACGGGTCTCCAGAGTTTACATTTCTAACCATGTCTCAGGTAGTGCTGATGCTCTTGGTCCAGGAACCACGTGAGAGGCGGAGAGCCGCTGCTCTCTTGGATTGCAAAAGACTATGTGGATGGCTGGCCTCTAGAGGGCGTTCCCTTCTTGACAGCGTTTATACCACAGGACGGACTACAAGGTCCCTCTACTGGAAACTGAATTTTGTAGAGTCCCCTCTTTGTCTTTTGGGGGCATTGCTTCAACAGAACTTTCAAGGATAGGATATTCTTTAAGCAGAACGTTAATGAAGCTTATTTACATGGTGTTTGCTGAGCAGGTGGCTATGATCATTCAAAGACTTTGAAACTGTAAACTAGACTGGGCTCCAAACAGTTTCTTTTCAGTTCGGTAATAAAAATGAGAGAAATCCTTTAAAATCGAACTTTCTTTTGTAAAATTACTTTATCTAGAAGAAAATGGAATAAATTCAGTGATGTGTGTGGATTTTAAAACTCCATTTTTCACTTTATTACCTTTGTTTGGCCCCAGAAATCTTCAATCTTCTCCTTCTATTAGAGAGCAGCTAAGGACAAGCTTTGAGTCACGGATCACCTGTTTCTCTCTTCTGCCTTCCCTTTTCCTTTCCCCACAACTAGGAGTTTCTAATTTAAATCAGTAAAATTGTTCCCTATGCAGAGAAAAGAGGAGCTGCTTTTAAACTTCATTACATTCTTGAATTGGTCTTTATTTCACAGTACTGTATCAGTGCAAATACAGTTTTACATTTGGAGTTGAAAAGGACATTAAGGCATAGAAAGGTCTTGAAAATTCTTTCCTTTAACCCTTCCTTCCACGAGAGATTGAAAATTCTGAGTGAATGTACAAGTTGAAGTCTTTTTCTCTTAAGGTTTTGAGTCATTGTAATGTAGTTAAAAGGTAGATTTTCCTTTTTGTGCAAAGAGATTAGGGTGGTATTGACACTGGCTCTGCTTTCAAGGCAGTGTTTTCTGTACTCCATTATCTCTAACTCCAATTCTAATTACTTTAAGTAAGCAGGATGTTGTCAAAATGACTTTCAAATAAATGGTAGTACTACCAAGTATTGTGTTTACGCAGGCATGTTCTTTTTAATTGAGCATAATATCATTTCATTGATTTTTAAGTACCTGGGCTTTTTCTGTATGCAAATTTATACCTTGAAAAAAGTTCAATGTAGGGAGATTAAGCTCATTCAGTTGTGATGCCAATTGCCCTTAAAGCTTCTGTACTTAGCCATTTCTAAAAACAATGAAAGAAATGAAAGCAAGAAATGACCGTTTTAAGTAGATTTGGCATTAGGCCACTAAAATTAGTTTAAAAAAAAAAAAGAAGAGGTGCCCAAAGGCAACTCTTGAGCTCGGTTTTACCACCACAGTTCACATCTCTGGCTCTGCCTCTGGGTGACAATTCCCTGACACTGGTCAGACCCCTCAGGTCTTCACTTTTGGTATCTGCTCATTGACCAGAGTCCAGATTCAGAGGTCTCCATTTTGCCCTAAAATAATAATCCTCAGAAAGTGCAATTTGGTAATTCTTCTAGCCCTTTAAATCTGTAATGAATTAGACTTTTTCTGATAAAGACCCCTTATGGCAGTCATTCTAAACCTTGTCTGCACATTGGAAATTACTTGGGGAGCTTCAGAAATACAGAATCCTTTCCCCCCCTCCCCCAGAGTTTGGGATTGAATCAGTCTAGGGTGTGGCCTATGATTTGGGACTTTTAAAACTGTCCAAGTGATATTTTAGAACCTGGCCTCCCTGCCTCACTTCTGGATCCACCCTTTCCACATTTCCTCCACCCAATCAAATCAGAAATGGTCAGCAAGTTTCTCTCATATATACTTTCCTTTATAAAGGACGATGGACTATTTATACATTATCAATCATGGAACCTCGTGTTGAGTAGACTCCTTAAGGAAAGAATGCTGTGTTCAGTTAGAGATCCCTGCCATGGAGTAGGTACCTCATATTCATAAACCCTGTGTAGAGTATCAGTGAGAAATGGGAATATAATGGCAAAAATTTAAAATAAATTTTCTTTAAAAATCACTGTCCATTTAATATTAGTGTGGAGAAGCGTGTTTCTTCTCTTCCCAGTTTTTTCTTTTTTCTGGACTATATTTTCTTTTCTTTTCTTGTTTTTTTTTTAAGATTTTATTTATTTATTTGACAGAGAGAGCTCACAAGTAGGCAGAGAGGCAGGCAGAGAGAGAGAGGAGGAAGCAAGCTCCCCGCCAAGCAGAGAGCCCAATGCAGGACTCGATCCCAGGACCCTGAGATCATGACCCGAGCCCAAGGCAGAAACCCAACCCACTGAGCCACCCAGGCCCCTGGACTGTATTTTCTCGATCAGTTTCATTTCAAGACGCAGCTCAAGTGTCACCTCCTTCATGAAGCCTTCCCTGACAGACCACCCCTTGGCTGAGTGACCTGCCACTATATTCCACACATATAATAAGACTTTTCCTACTGCATTGTGTCCTGGACTTCTATCTTACTATGTTCTGAATCTTACAGTGCCTCCTAACACCGTTCCTGGCACATAGTAATGCTTAATGTTTTTAAAATAAATCATACTTCATTCAACAATACAGTAAATTCCATATAGCACTAAAAATTATATATTCTAGAGGTGGAGATGAAATAATAAGGACAGAGTACCTTTAGATGAGATTAATATCATATAT
Source organism: Taxidea taxus jeffersonii (assembly GCA_003697995.1). NCBI lineage: Eukaryota > Metazoa > Chordata > Mammalia > Carnivora > Mustelidae > Taxidea > Taxidea taxus. The sequence continues at coordinate 57,930 of ML103830.1, read as the reverse complement.
AGGAGAAAGGATAACTTTGACAAAGAGCAAAACAAAAATTAACCTCTAGACATATTCTGGCTTGGTATTTTGATACATTCAGACATGACTAGTCACCTGAGAACTATTTTTAAAAAGCAATATGACAAAGAGGAAGGACTCACTGGCCTGGGTTTAGGTTGTGTGGCTTAAGATTTGTTGCTGGCCGGGAAACAGAGAACTCTAGGAATTTGGTTGAAGTATAATAGAGGAAATTCCCCCTATATGGGGAACGATTTATGTGTTGTTACTACATGAGGATATTAGACAAAACATGACAGTGACATAATATTGTCATAATTGAGACACCAAGTTGGAATCCTGGCTCCATTTTTACAAACTTTGTGAGATAAGATATGTTTCTCATTTTGAGAATCAGTTTTCTTGTCTTTCAACAGGATATGCCTCCTATGGTGGTAATTAAAAACAGAAGAAATAGATGAGTTCACAAACACACCAGGAAATTTTAACCTACCTCTCTTAGAAATTGATATAATAAGCAGGCCAAAAGAGTCAGTAAGGATATACATAATATAAGTAATAAGAAAAGGAATCTTGATTTAATGATCATACTTAAAATAACTGCACCAAACAAGGGAAGAATACACATTCCAGGTTAGCATGTGGGATGTTTCCAAGATTTGACAATAGAATGTGAACTCCAGAAAGGCATGAGGTTTTGGTCAGTTTTGTTCAGGGATGTAACACAAGCAACAAGAACAATACCTGGCATAGATGAGTGCTCAATACTTGTCCAAAAAAAAAAAAAAAAAGATCATATGTGGAACCAAATAGCACTTTGAAAACAAATTCATGATTGAAAGCCCCTTGTGTTAGAAATTGATACAAAATAAATAAGTTTTATGTAATCATGAATCAAAAAACTGAAAAAAATTTGAGGGAAAAGAACAATTATATACCACAAACAGCTTGTTGGGGTATAATTAAAGAAGGTCTAGAAGTATACTTTTTTCCCATTTAGTCTAAAATGCACACATTAAACTAAAAATGAATTCAAATATCTATGTCAGAAATATAGACAAAGGACAGCAGCATCCCCTTTCCCCAACCCATGAAAGGAAATAACAAGCAGAACTTGATGAAATAGAAAACAGAGATCAACAAGGCCAAAGTTGGTTATTTAAAATCACTCATAATCAAGACAAAATAGAGGAGGCATAAAAAATTAGGATTGGCAAATTACTGAAGCTGCAAAGAGTAAACAGATAATGGGGATATTATGAACAATTTTGTCAGTAAATTTGAACACTTAGATAAATGGTTAAATTTCTAGAAAAATACAACTTAATAGAACTGACCCAAGAAGAAGTAGAAATTAAGAACAATCTCATTTTCAGCAAAGAAATTGAATTAATAATTTTAAGAAACATCTTGCCCTCAAAGAAAACAACATAACCTAGACAATTTTATAGGTCTGTTCTACTAAACTTTCAAGATACTGATGATTCCAATCTTATACAACCATATGGAGAATGGACAATTAGAGAATTCCATTTTTTAGGTGATTATGACATTAATACCCATAGCAGAGTGGGGTTAATGCAGTAATAGGGAAGTCCAGGTTTATTATATGCACAAAGATACAAACAAGAACCTAAGAATAAATTGGACATAAGATAGAAAAATTCCAACCCTCCTCAAATTGACCTATAATTTAATCAGCATACCACTAGGGCTTTTTATGGAGCTTTACAATCTGAATGTAAAATTTTCAAGGATGAACAGTCCAGACAAGTCTGAAGAAGGACATGAAATAGGTGAATTTTTTCCTACCAGATAACACAACAGCTACAGAAGCATAGCACAAGGATATACAAATTGACTCATAAAAGAGGATAGCTCAAGAACAAATGTGCATGTATTTAAGAAATGAGGCTGGCAACTAGTTATCTACATAGAAATTAATGAATTGTTTTCCTACCTTACATCATACATAAAAATAACATTGCAAATAGATGAAGGACATAAGAAGGAGAGACAGTACTAGAAAACCTAGAAGGCAGCATAGGATAATATCTTCATGTCCTCAAGGAGGAATTCCTCAAAGAAAGCCTTCCAAAACAAAAGCAAACAATCAAAAACTTTTAGAAGAAAGGATAAATCAATTCATTAGATTCCTTAACTTCTGTTCACTAAAAGATATAAAGAAAGTGAAGCAAGCCATAATGTGTGGAAGATACTTGATTAGCATCCAGAATAAAGAACTTTGACAAACAAACAGTAAGAAACAAATAACTCATTAGAAAAAGTGGCCAAAGACATGACATTTCACAGAAAAAGAAATACAAATGAGCCAGAATCATTAAAGAAAATCCAATCTACTCATCATCAGGGAAATGCAAAGTGAAACCATAATAATGTCATTTATAACAGGACATTGGTTTTTTTAAAAAGTACACATTGGGAAAAGGTGGAAAAGCACAGTCTCCTTTATTCTTGGTAGAAGGTCACCATTTTGGGAATAAATGGCATTACCTGCTAAATTTGAGAATGTACATACTATGACCTAGCTTCTCCACTCCTTAGACATATACCCCAGGAAATTTCTTATATATGTGCATCAGGAGACATTGTCTAAGAAGATCATTGCCAAGCGTTCATAATAGCCGAAAACCTGGAGCTCACTTGCACATGTGTCTGGAATAAATAGTAGAATAGATAGGTAAAGGGTCCTCCTGGATAGTTAAAATAGCGATAGACAACAATTTGGATGACTCTCAGGATATTATTATTAGGCCAAAAAAATCTAATTTGCAGAAGAATACATGTGATGTGAGTTTATTTACAGGACGTTCAAGAACATGTAAAGTTAAACAATCTATTTTTAAGGGCCCAAAACATGCTAACATACAAAGAAAATCAAGTGAATAATAAATACAAAATTAGATTAGTAGTCATCTCTCAAAGAATGGGGTGGAAGAGGGGTACACTGGGGTCTTCAGAGTTGAAGGTTATGTTCCTTGAAATTGGGTAGTGGTTATGTAGATGTAACTTTATTATAATTATTTATACATTTTTAAAGAGAGAGCAGGGGGAAGGGACGGAAGGAGAGGGAGAGAGAGAATCTTAAGCGGGCTCTACACCAAGTGTGTTAGCCCGATGTGGCGCTCGATCTCACAACCCTGAGATCATGACCTGAGCTGAAATCAAGAGTCAGATGCTTAACCAACTGAGCCACCCATGCATCACTGATAATTATTTATACCGTAAACATTTTATAAATAGTCTTCAACAAATATTCAATATTGGAAAAACAGATACTCTCAGATGCTAACACACATGAAAAGAACAATCCCCAATAGGTGTGATGGGAAGTAGAGAAGAATCCTCAATTTCTCTGGCAATCACAATTTGTAGATAGGATTTCCCTTAAGACTTGTGCATGATGTGAAGTTCAGTGTGAAGGGACAAGAGGGATGAAGGAAACAGGTGTCTGTCTCATTTAAAAAGCCAGCAGTGACCACTTAGGTTAACAAAATCACAGACTGTTAGAAGAAAGTGTTGACTGCCATGGTCGAGGTCAAAATCTATTTACAAATCAAGAAACTGAGGCTCTGAAAGGGGAAGTCTATTTGCATAGCTCACACTCCTACTCAAGTAGGAGAGCTGAAATTAGAAAGTAGTTCTCTAGGTCCTAGCCCAAGCACTCCTGTCACCCGGGGAAGGTGAGAAGAGCATGGGCTTGGTCATACACTGAAGTTGGGTTGGAATCTAGGCTCTGACACTTAGCTCTATGAGGCAGCACAAGTCAGTTACATTCTGGAAAGCCCAATTTCCCCTTGGATAAAACAGGGAGTAGAAATCGTGCCAGTCTCCTATGGCTGTTAGAAGATTGCATGAGGTATGGTATGTGAACGTTTTATAGTCAGAGTAAAATCAATGCCAGCTGCCTCCCTTTCCTCCTACCCATGATGGCAGCAGATGAGGAGGCTGAAATGATGTGACATTGTCAACTCCGCACACACCCCGGCACGGAAGCAGCCCGCCCGCGGGAAAGCCAGGGCCCTGCGCTTCTCTGGGTGTGCTCTGTGCATGCTGGGGTTTCTAGTTCAGTGTCTTCTTGGTGCTCCTTGGTTCTTATTTTTTGAGACTCAAACCAATTTTTTTTCTGGTGCCAGATGACAGGACATTCACTTTACATTTGTGCAAACAAAACAATTACTGTTGTTTCCTCTTGACTCCAGGCCCACAGAGCTTTTGTTATCACTGAGAGATCTCGATGGGAACCAGAAGAATCAAGCTGAATAAAGATTTTTTTGCCAGAATCAATTTCCTGAAAGTTGGGAGGCTTTATCATTCACAGTCTGTGTGCAAAGAATTTTTTTTTTTTCTTGGAAGAATGATTCCTTTATTGGTTTCTCCCTTCCCCCAACCTCCCATTGCCTGCTACCTCACCTTGACTTTGGGATCTCACCTGGTTGGAAAAGAATTACCATCTCTCTGCCCACGGGGGCCACTGGGAGGCTGGCTGAGGGGTCCATAGTAAATGTGCTATTGAGGCATGTCTGGGTCACATTCTGGCTATGTAATCTCGGGCAAATTAATTAACTTGTAAGCTATCTGGAAAATAGTCTCCAGGACAGAACTTATAGGATGTCATTTCTTCTCTCTCTCTCTCTTTTTTTTTTTTTGTCAGTGCGGAGGGGAGTGGGGTTTGCAACTTAGTGTCTACATCTTGAGTATCTGCTGCATGTCAGGTATTGGGAGAACACTAGAAAAGAAAAGTCACATTACCTGCCATCAAGGAGATGGAGAGTGAGGTTTAGGGAAGTTGTGCAAGTTTTATCACAAGCAGACTGGCCAGGAGCCCAGGAGCTGGTGTGGGTCATAGTGGGGTAGGCAGCTTGGTTCTACCAGTCTCTAGACAAGGCTGCGTGAGCGTAAGCAAATGCAGTAACATGTCCAATTCTGTTTTCCTGTCTCTAAAATACGGATAATAGATCCTCACAGTCTGGGTGTGAGGTTCAAATGAGATTGTAGTTTTTGATCAGGTTACTGCCAGCTCTCTGTGATCAGTGTCCCATTTACTGTGAGAATAAACTCCATCTTGGGATCCTGTCACATGCGACATTGTTAATCTTGCTGGCTGGACTTTCTACCCTGCCTGTATCTTCCTTATCATTCTTCTCTCCACCCCCCATTGCCCCAACTGCACTTTAAAGCCCCCATACCCTTACCCACTAACACAAGCTGCATCATGTCCCGGACTTCCCTAAGGTTAGCAAGGAGAGGAGGGCCTGCCTCCCGATACTGTCCTCATGCCCCCATTTCTACCTCAGGAACTTGTTCACGGCCGAGCTTCCTTCCTTGGCCCTGCCGAGCTTCCTTCCTTGGCCCTGTGGTATGAACATTTAACCCGACATCTGCCCTGCTGACAACGTTTCAACTGCATGACCCCCTGTAGTTAACTGTAGGCATAGTGTTGCGCAGGAGAGCTCTAAAACTCTACCTTGCATAACTGTTGATTAATAACTCCCAGTTCCTCCTCTCACCAGCCTGTGACAACCACCATTCTCCTCTCTGCTCCTATGACTTTGACTATTTTAGATTCCTTACATAAGTGGAATTAGGCAGAATTTGGCCTTTTGGCACAGCCTGATTTCACATAACCTACTGTGCTCAAAGTTCATCCTTGTTGTCACAGATGGCAGGGTTTTCTGTTTGGAGGCTGAATAATATTCCACTGTATGTATTGACCACATTTTAAGAATCCACTTATTCTAGGGCACCTGGGTGGCTCAGTGGGTTAAAGCTGCTGCCTTTGGCTCAGGTCACGATCCCAGGGTCGTGGGATCGAGCCCCGCGTCGGGCTCTCTGCTCTGCGGACAGCCTGCTTCCTCCTCTCTCTCTGCCTCTCTGCCTACTTGTGATTTCTGTCTATCAAACAAATAAATAAAATCTTAAAAAAAAAAAAGAATCCACTTATTCATTCTCAGACATTTTAGGTTGTTTCTACTTCTTAGCTGTTGTGAATTCAGTGAGCCCAGGAGGGCTAATATCTATTCAAGATTCTGATTTCAGTTGTTGCATCTAACCTTCTTAACTGGGTGATCTATTCCAAGAGGGTTTCATGATCCTAACCAAACATGTTTGTTAGGTTATTTTTCCCATCCAGAAGATCAGAACTCTCTTTGAAATGAATTTTCTATCAAGCTCAAGTAGCAGAGAACTTTGAAAAATAACATCTCTCTCTGTTTCTCTTCCCTTAATCATAGTACCCAGCAGATGAGCAAATCAGGGTGGATCTGCTCGCTCACCATTTCTAATGCTGAAAATCTTTGAGGTTTTCTTTGTATTTTTTCTCCCAGATGTCTCCCCAACCCTTTTGGAATAATTTCTTTCTGTTCCTCTCTGCTTTCCATTGAGAATAGGAATAATTCATCCAAACATAAGGAGAGAAAAAAGGTTTTTTTGGGAGAAAGGGGGAGGGGGGACCCATACCCTGTCAAAATAGTCTGGCTCCACATCTGCCCCTTTCACTCAGCCTTTGTGCAAAGCGGGGCCGGTTGGGTACGGCGGACTGGGGCTCTGTTCAGTAGAGCATCTGTCACTCCCAGAAGAGCCAGGGCTGCCTTCTGAGCTGAACAGAAAAATGACTAAGTGATGACAGAAAAATGGCTGTCAGTTCCAAGTAGAATTGCCACCTCTGAGGACGCCCAACATTGTCTTTTCAAATGGCACTTTCACAACAAGCTTGCGCTCCTTGCAGTGGCTTATGACCTGAAGATTTGATTGCTGTCCAAATGCCCAGGCATCCATTGATTCCTAGATTTGCAGAATTTTATGCTGGGAAAGAAGTTTGATGACGAAAGGCCAAGTTGAAAGCTATGAGACTGATTTTGGAGGGACAAGAAATTCCTAAAGAAATTTTTGAGAATTCCAAGGTTTCAGGGTGAGTGCTGAGGAAGGAACACTGGACTGATTCCAAAAGACTTAAGTATTAGTCTCTGCTGTATCACTCTGTAGGATCTTGGGCAAATTACTTTACTTCTCTGGACTTTAGCTTCCTCAAAGTAAGGGTGTTGAATAGGATCAATAATTTTCAGATTGTGTTCTGAGAATCCTGTAGTCAATAAGTTGGAGGAAATCCTGAGATAAATTTCATAAAGTGCTTTAGTAATGACTTTCTCAGAAACTTTAATACATTTCTATGCACCACAACTTTCCAGGACAAGGGTAAGGTACAAGTTTTCACAAGCAGTCAAGAGCTCTTTAGAGCAGGTGACAGTAAAGGCACTTAATGGCTTTATTGGTACGGAGGGTACTTGTTCTGCACAGTTACTTGCATCACTCAGGAAGGTGGGGAGAAGCTAGAAGAATGAGAAGCACAAGTCCTAATGGTATAGAGAGTGAGACTGTAAGAATAAAAATCCATAGAAATGAGGATGTGAATTAGAAGGAGAGATGGGTAAAAGGTAATGTGATTCATCTTATCAGAAGGGCATGAACGGAGAACCAAGTGAGGAAAGAGTGACATAAATTTAAATAGTAAGAAAAAAAAATCTTACATGCTTGCTCATGGCTTTACCAGTTCTCATGCTCCTCATGCATATGTGTAACTCCAGATTTCCATCCAGTATCATTTTCCTTCTGTATGGAGGACTTCCTCTCACTTCCTGCAGTGCATGTCTGCTGAAGATGAATTCTTGCGGCCTTTGTATGAATGAAATATCTTTATTTTGCCCTTGTTTTGAAATGTTTTTACTTTGTAAAGAGTTATAGGTTGACAGGCTTTTGGTACAGTGTTTTTAACACATTCCTCCATTGTCTTCCTGCTCTCAATATTTTCAAGAAGAAATCTGCTGTAATTCTTATTTTTATTCCTCTGTATATGACTTGTCATTATTTTCTGGATTTTTTTTTTTTAAGATTTATTTATTTGACAGATAGCACAAGTAGGCAGAGAGGCAGGCAGAGAGAGAGGAGGAAGCAGGCTCCCTGCTGAGCAGAGAGCCTGATGTGGGGCTTGATCCCAGGACCCTGGGATCATGACCCAAGCCAAAGGCAGAGGCTTTAATCCACTGAGCCACCCAGGCACCCCTCTCTGGATGTTTTTTTTTTTTTTTTTTTTTTAAAGATTTTATTTATTTATTTGTCAGAGAGAGAGGGAGAGAGCGAGAGAGAGCACAGGCAGACAGAGTGGCAGGCAGAGGCAGAGGGAGAAGCAGGCTCCCTGCCAAGCAAGGAGCCTGATGTGGGACTTGATCCCAGGATGCTGGGATCATGACCTGAGCTGAAGGCAGCCGCTTAACCAACTGAGCCACCCAGGCGTCCCTCTCTGGATGTTTTTAAGCTTTACCCATTATCATTGTTTTTAAGCAATTTCATTGTGATGTGTCTTGGTGTAGTTTTCTTAATGGTGTTGTGTGGGTATGTGTGTGTGCACTTGGATTTCATTGAGTTCTTTTCATCCCTGGGTTTATAGTTTTCACTGAATCTGGAAAATTTTAAGCCATTATTTCTTCATTTGAAGGACTATATTTTCTGTCCACACCCCTCTCTAATGTCTTTTCTGGGGACTCCAACTACCTAAATTTTAGCTGTCTGTGGCTGTCCTGCAGCTCATTGATGCTATTTTCATTTTGGGGGCAGTAAGGGGCAGAGATTCTTTTTACTCCCTTTCATTTTGGATCATTTCTATTGCCATGTGGTCGAGCTCACTATTCTTTTCCTCTACAATGTCCAGGCTCTTGGGGGCACCATGTAGAGTAAGTATTTCACCTCATAGACTTCACAGTTTTCACTCCCTGATGTTCCATTGGGATCTTTTAAAAATATTCTCCGTGTCCTTAGATAACTTTTGACCATAATGGAATAGTTGCTTATTAAATAATTTAATATTAAATTTAATAATTTATTATTAATGATATTAATAAATAATATTATTATAATATATGTAATATAATATTATGTATAATATAATAATATAAATAATAATATTAAATTTAATAATACTTATTAAAGCATTATTAATGTCCTTGTCTGTTTGTTCTATCATCTGTGTTAGTTCTGGGTCAGTTTCTATTGATTGGCCAATCCTCATTGTGGGGCATATTTTCTGGCTTCTTTGCATATCTGATGATCTTTGATTAGATTCCAAACATTGTGAATTTTATCCTGCTTAGTGTGGATTATTTTTTATATCCCTATAAATATCCTTAAACTTTGCTTGGGGATGCAATGAAGTTTTTGAAATAGATCCTTGTGGGATTTATTTTTGTGATTTTTTTTTTTTTTTTTTGGTGGGTTCACAGCTGTGCTCAGTTTAGGACTATTTATTCCCACTACTGAGGTATCACTTCCCTAGGTACTTTCCCAATGTGCTATGAATTATGTGTTTTCCTCTCTGCCTGGTAGGAACAGGCTGTGGTCATAGTCCAGTGTGAGCACTGGACACTTTTCTCCAATCTTTCAGATGATTCTCCCCCAGCATTGTGTAGTTTCCTTAAATGTATATACTACTCACTGCTGTGCTAGACACCAAAAGGACCCTGAACAGACTATTCTCTGTGCAGTTTTCTCCTTTCTTCTACCCTATCTTACCAGCTCCAGCTCCCTTCTTGTCTCCAGACTCTCATTTCACAGAGTCCATCAGGCTCTTGTGGCTTCCTCTTTCTTATGCTCCAGACTATAAATTCTCTCAAGGTAATCTGTGGCAATTATAGGGCTTACCTCCTTATTAGTCATCTCAGGGATCACTGTTCTTCATTGTCTAATATCCAGTGACTTGAAAATCTTTGTTTCATATATTTTGTCTGCTGGTCATTGTTGTCATTTCAGTAGGAAGATAAATTTAGTTCCTGTTACTCTATCTCAGGTGGAAGCAGAAGTCTTTAATTTAAAATTATAGCAGGAAGTTTAATTTGAACATAAGGAATGATTTCTTTGTTTAACTACCACTATTAGAAAAACAAAAAATCATTGAAATAGGAGACCCAGGAATATGTGGGAGTCCTCATGCTTGGAGCCTTAAAAAAGGGGACAGGTTGAGAGGGTGATCTGGTTGGGACATCTGTCACCCCATTCATGCCACAGTTGATTTGGCTGTTCTGGTTGGCCAGGCAGGTGTCTCCATCCTTCCTAACTGCTGCAAGTTCACACCTCCCAAAGCTGCATGCATGATTGAAGAGAATGAACACGCCCATAGAGAAAAATCATTCTTCAGTCAAGGCTATAAGAGTAGCTGTGCTCTTCTGTTAGAACATCCAATCAAACTCTCAAAGTCCATTTGTAGAAGAATATAGTATAGACAAGCTTCCAAAACTCCAGACAGATCCAAATAAGCCACTGAATGTGGCAGTCTACCTTTCTTAAATTAAAAAAACAAAACAAAACAAAATACAATACAATAAATAGTATTTGTTATGGGTGGTTATTTTTTAAGGATTCTTTCTGATCTATGTGACAGAAAATAAATTTGAGTCTTCAGCAAAAAGGGTTATTAATTATTTTAACACTTTTCTGGAAAGTTCAAGGAGCTGTGCCAGGCACATCTGCTACTCAAGGTTTGAATGATCATTTCAATCTCATGCCTTCCCTTGACTTGAGGGTCAAGACAAAGAGAATAATTCTCTCCCCAACAGAGTAATCTGAATGATGCCTGGGTCATGTGAACACTGCCAGATTGATTCTTGTTTCCAGGGAAATGATGTAAATTACTCTGATTATTTAGTTTGGATCTTGTTTTCAGCCTCTCCACACCCCCCTCTGCCTCCCAGCCCCATGATTGACAGTTTTGCTAGAATCACACATAGTGGGGGAGGGATACTGTGTAGTCAAAAATGTACCTGTGAAACATGAGGGAGCTTTATGAGATGATCTTGCAAGATTTCTATCAACTCTAAAAATTCATGATTTTAAGGACCAGAATGGTATTGAAAGGATTTGAAAAATTATAGGACCACAGATGACACACAATAAATTGATAAATTGATTTCCTCCCTAGGAATCCTTTCTTAAGGTTTTATTGTCTTTTTGATTTTTAAAATAATGCATATTTATTACTGAAAATTTGGAAAATCAAGAAAATGTCACTACCCAAAGAAGATCCCTGGTAACATTTCAGCGTATGTCCAAATTGTTCAAGAACTTGATTGATGGGAGTTAAAAGAAAGCACACCCGAATAAAGACTGTTGCTAATTCTCTTGATTTTTCATGCATATAGACCAACTAGAATACCAAATCTTGGCATTTATGCTCCTGGTAACAGTAATGCTCCTGGTAACAGATTTTTCAATTAATTATGGCATATGAGCACTCTTGAAGGTCTTATTTCTCTAATTACTTACTAGTTGCTACTCTGCGTTTTGCTTTATTCAATAAAATGCACATAATTAATGTCTAGTCACTGCCCCTGCACCCCACATTGCAAAGCTTCACCAGAATACACATTTTATCTTGACTTATTTCTGAAGGATCTCGGATACAAACAGGAATGGTGAGGAATGGGTTGAATGGGGCCTATAATTAATTTTGTGTTAATTCTACTCATTCATTCCTACATTTATTTACTCATTTTTTATTCTTTTATCACTTATTTACTCATTTATTCAACAACCTTTTATTGAATTTCTACTATGTTCCAGGTACTCACAGGGTAGTAGAGAAATAAATGTAAACAAAGCACAGGTGGTTTTTTTTTCCTTCCTTATAGTTTGAAGTTTAGTGGGAGACACAGAAAAAAATAAATGTCAGTGAAATAATTACAAACTGTGATAAGTGCCAGGAAAGAAGCAAATGGGAGTATTGAGATTTATAAAATTGAGACCACACAAGGCTCTTCTCTGCTTCTAACCTTCCATAGCTCCACATTGCCTATGCAAGGCAGCCAGCAACACAGCTTGATGTTCAAGGCTCTTTGTGGTATAAAACCTGCCTGAAGTTTCCACTTCAATTTCCCCCAACACTCAGGCACACATAAATATCCACCACTCCCCGGCTGTGTATGTCATGTCAAAGAGCGCAGGGTTTGACTCGCTAGTGATGGGGTGTCTTTGAGTGGTTCCAAGCAAGGCAGTGACACGAGCTCACACAATGCTTGCTTTGAATGGTTCACCTTCACCTTGCAGGACGATGTGAGCAGGAGGACCTGGTTAGGTGCAGGCACGAGCACCTGTTAGGAAGCATCGGCAAGACTGCGGCAAGAGATGGCGTTGCCTAAGTGTTGGCAGGAGTGACTGAACTTCGAAATCTGGACGTGATCCATTCTCTGGGATGTGGTCAGGGACTGGCTGTGATGGTGAGGAGACAGCAAGTGATTCCCATCCTCCTGGCCTTGAAGAGGTTGACAAGCTGCCAGCTGAAGCCGGAAAAGTGGCAGTAAATCGGTGTTAAGGTAGTCACACTACTTAACTCAATATATAGATTCTTCCAGAGGGAAGTCAGAAATAATTTCCTCCTCTGGGGTTGGTTGGAGTCTTGCAAGAGCAGTATCCAGACTTCCTGCCAGTAGTGCTCCCCCATGAAAGGATATGGCAAGAAAGATCATTTCGTAAGTCTCTAACCTGGGGCCTTCACAAGGGTGGCCCACAGGCCGAATGTGGCTTCCAGCCCAATGAGCTGATTTAACTTGCATTGGGTCTTAAAACTGGGAATTTCCCCCACAGAATTTCTGATTTCCACCTTCTCTCTTTTTTTTAAATTTTTTTTTAAGTTTTTATTTACTTATTTGACAGATGGAGATCACAAGTAGGCAGAGAAGCAGGCAGAGAGAGAGAGGAGGAAGCAGGTTCCCTGCTGAGCAGAGAGCCCTATGTGGGGCTCCATCCCAGGACCCTGGGATCATGACCCGAGCCAAAGGCAGAGGCTTTAACCCACTGAGCCACCCAGGCGCCCCTCCACCTTCTCTTTTAAAAAGATCTGTCAACATTCTCATGGGACAACTGGCTGAAGCTGAGGGAGACTCTTTTTCCAGAGGCATTTCCACCCCTGGCTCGTGACAAGCCCCACTACTCGCTAATGTCTGTCGGGGCTACAGGTTAAGGAGTCCCCAGCCGCTGCTCGGCAGAAGGGCCTGTGTGTCCTAAGTGCTGGGCCCTCCAGTCCGAGTCCCAGAGCATGCAGGTGAGGTTGTAAACATGTCACCTTTCCTGGATGGCCAGAGGGCGTGGCTCTCCTCCAGGTGTTTCAGCAGGTGCCTGCCCCAGGGCACACCAGGCTCTGGCTGCTCCCTTCCCCAAGTGGGCCCCAGGCAGCATGGGTGGTGCCTCGGTGCCCTTACTGAGCGCTAACAATACTACCTCCAATACTACCCATAAGAACAATTATAGAGCACTTACATTGGTCCAGACACTCTGCCAAGGGCATCACGTGGATACACGACTCCTGCAGTGAACCGGAGGCAGATGTTATTGTTCCCATTTCACAGATGTGGAAACAGGTGCAGATGTGGAAACAGGAGCTGTGCCCAAATTTACAGCACAGGTGCTTAGGGAGAGGGAAGAATCTAGGTTCAATCCTTGGTGCCTACCCTTGAAGAATTTCTTGACCCATAGTATATTTCTAAATAAAAATCATTCCTGTTTTTTCTATTTCTTTGAAGTTTAATAATGTGTATTTGGAATTCTCTTCAAATAGCCACATCGATCTGGAATAGCTTGTTATTTGCAAATAGTGTGCCCTATGCTTTCCTATCCTGCTTCTTTGCCCATGGGGTTCTCCTGCATGGGTTACGGTTCCCTCCTCCTCCTCTTGCCCATATGTAGGTCTCTGGCCTGGAAGCTTCTGGTAGCAGTTTGCATATGCCTTTTACAGATGGCTATGAGGTTGTCTTGATTTAAAATATTTGGTCCTATTGTTATGCTTTCTCACCTCTTGTGTGCAGACCATGGATACCTGATTCATGGTGTGTTTACAGTCCTTTTAATTTCTGTCAAGGGTTCTAAAAAAATTGTATGCAAGTCTCCCTGATGAGACAGTGAGGTCCTAAGAGCAGAAACTGGATCTTCCTCGTGTGTATCCCTGTCTCTCCTTAAATGGTAACAAGCATTGCGCAGAGTGGGCAAAGTCTGTCTTGTCCCCATCAGTGTCCTTCTCTTGACTTCATAGCACGTTCAGATCACTTTCTCTCTCCCCATCACATCAGCTTCCTTGAAATAGTGGGAATTCATTTTGAGGTGTCAGAGACAGATGACAGCTTTGTGTGGTATCTCTCTAGACACTCTCCAATTGGCATCAGAGGCCTCATTCAGAAGCATCCACATAGAAAAGGTCAGTGAACAGAATCCAACGTGTAGGAGGACAGAGTGCATATTAGAATGAATAACCATGGCAGGTTCGGAGCGGTGGTTCTGAGCCAGGAGGGGAGATCTCCCCGCTTCTCTCCCACTCGGGGCAGTGTCTGGAGACACTCTTGGTTGTTACAAGTTGAGGAAGGAGCTCTACTGGCATCTACTAGGGTAGAGACAAGGAATCCTACTAAATATCCTACAATTCACAGGACTGCACCCGCAAAGGATCTTCCAGCCCAAAATGTCAATAGTACTCAAGTTGAGTGGCAGGTGGAAAGGGTTTTCTATTGCTGTCTCCACAAATACCATGGCTTCAAACAAGATACAGTTTTAACCTTACAGTTCTGGAGGTGAGAAGTCCGAAATGGGTGTTACTGGGCTTAAATCAAAATGTCAGCAGGGCTGTGTTCCTTGTGGAGGTTCTAGGGGAGAATCCACTTCCTTGACTTTTTCCAGCCTCTAGAAGCCACCCCCATTTCTTGACTTGTTGCTTCGTCCTTCATCTTCAAAGCCAGCAAAGGCAGGTGTAGTTCTCAGCTGCCAGGTGGCTGGTTCTCCCTCTTTCACCTGAGGACAGTATGATTACACTGGGTCTATCTGGATAAACTCCCTCTTTTCAGGTCATCTAATTAGCAACCTTAATTTCCCTTTGCCACATAAACTACCATTCTTGTAAGTTTGGGGATTAAGATGTGGACATCTTTAGGGGCCATTATTCTTCCTACCACGGAGGACTGCCCTTGTCCTACAACTCAAATGCATTTACTGGCTTTATCCAAACCAAGCTGCAAGTCATGCAGATGATGCCCAAACCACGTTGTATGATTTTAAGAGACTTAAGTGTGGACGGCTCAAGATCTCTAAGTCCTTTTCAGTTATAGCTGCTCTTTAACCAAGGCCTGCCCAAGGACCTTTAGGGACATCGTTTCCTGAGCTGTGGGAGTCTGGGCTCAATCACATCTGCCTCCCTGGGTGGTTACCAGGTGAGAGGCTTATACACAAGAACTAATAGCCAAATGGAAATCCTTGTGCCTCTTCATTAAGTGCCAGATGCAACAACTCCCAGTACAAAGATAGGAGTCCTAGAAAGACTTCACTCCTCTTCCCAGAAAATTAAAGACACCAGCCTAAATTTCCTTCCCAGTTATACACAGAATGAAGATGTAAGAGCAAGAGTCCTGGGGCCTCTGGATGGCTCAGTTGGTTAAGCACCCAACTCTCTTCATTTTGGCTCAACATGATCTCACAGGTCATGAGATGAGCCCCGAGGTGGGTGTTATGCTGAGTGGGAAGTCTGCTTAAGATTCTCCCTCCTTGGGGCACCTGGGTGGCTCAGTGGGTTAAGCCACTGCCTTCGGCTCGGGTCATGATCTCAGGGTCCTGGGATCGAGCCCCGCATCGGGCTCTCTGCTCAGCGTGGAGCCTGCTTCCCCCTCTCTCTCTGCCTGCCTCTCTGCCTACTTGTGATCTATCTGTCAAATAAATAAATTAAAAAAAAAAAAAATTCTCCCTCCTTTCCTTCTGCCCCTCTCCCCCAAACTCTCTAAATAAATAAATAAATCCTTTTTTTTTTTTTTGAAGAGAGAAAGAGGGGCACCTGGTGACTCAGTTAAGCATCTGCCTTTGGCTCAGATCATGATTCCAGGGTCCCGGCACTGAGCCCCACGTTGGGCTCCCTTGCTCAGCAGGAAGCCTGCTTCTCCCTCTCTCCCCTGCCCATGCTCTGTCTCTTGTTACCTCTCTCTCACACAAATAAATATATAGAATCTTTAAACAAAAAGACAGAAAGAGAGAGAGAGAGAAAGAGCCCTGGCCCGGCCTGGGCTGAGCTGGAGGCCCTGCCCAGGTGTGCCCACACAAGGAGCAGGGTGTGCCCGTGTGCATGAGTGCTCCGGCTGTGACCCATCAATGACCATGTTCAGTTCCTTTGTACCAACTTAGAAAATTAGGTAAGAAAATGGCTAGCATGAGTTTCGGTGGCCTGTTGGAGAGTTACACTTACCCTTAGGAGGCATGTTGGGGGTGCCTGGGTGGCTGAGATTGTTAAGCGTCTGCCTTCAGCTCAGTTTGTGATCCCAGCGTCCTGGGATCAAGCCCCGGATCTGGATCGGACTCCCTGCCTCATAAGCCTGCTTCTCCCTCTGCCTCTGCCCCTCCCCCTGCTCATGCGCTTGCTCTCTTTTGCTCGCGCTCTCAAAAAATTAAATAAAATCTTAAAAAAAAAAAGAGGTATGTTGGAGTTTGGGGTCCTCTATAATAGTACAGAATGGGCAGTGGAGACAGTCCTGGTGCTGGAATCAGAAGACTCCGTGTCCGGGTGCCGGCTCACCTCTGCCCCGGATGACTGTCTTACAGAGCCTTCCAGGGCGCAGGTGGCGGTCCTGTCCCTGCAGTCCCACAGCCTGAGGTTCAGCCCCCTTCCGGTAGGGCAGGTGCATCCCAAGCAATAGCCCCTATCGAAGACTCAGCTGGGGGTCAGTGGCCTGACTGTGGGAACACAGTAAGAACACAGGTGTCCTCCAGGCACTTGCCAACTTTTGACAGTAAGACTGTCGGGCCAGGCATGTCTCGGGTGGTGCTGTCGTTACTTCTCGGGTTGTCACATGAGCCAGAGAAATACTCTCCTTTGCAGCCAGCAATATGATCGATTTGAAAGAAAGTCTATATAACGAGCATGTGCTTCAAATGAAAGAATCAGGACGGTACTGCCAGAGCTCTTTTTTATGCTAATGCTCTGCAGGGAAGTAGCTTGAACGTGGCTTTTAGGAAGGGAACGGGACACGCAGAGTGGGGACAAGGAGCCTGCAGGCAGCCAGAGGTCTCCTGTCTCTTCACCTTCAATTTGTGAGCAGCCGGGGTCAGGCGCAGTTGGCAGGGGCCACTGGCACGATGCTGGTGTTGCCAGAGCTGACCTTGTGGGCTGTCTGGGCTGGAGAAGTGCTCTCTTTGCATCCTGTGGTCTGAACCAACTTTCCCTGGCTCCCTTTGCTCTCTCTGGGTATGAGTGAGGAAACAAGAGCCAACTTTGAGTGTCCCCACAGGGACAGGGTGTGACAGGTTGTGCTTCTGCTCAGAGGTGAGGTGACTGGTGGGATGGCTGGGCGTCACTGGCCCTAATAAATGCAATTCTTTCTACTGGGAAGAGGATGCCTTAGGGCTCTGGGTGGACACTGACCTTACCACCTTCACAGGTATCCTTGTTGGTGATATAAATAGCCTTCTTCCAAGTGGGTGAATGAGCCAGGGACCGGGACAGGAACCTGAGGAGGTGCTAATGTTGCCATCTGCAGCATACATGCCACCCCAGAGTTTTGGCAATCTTCCAACCTCCCCATGCTCACCCCTTCCCCCTCCCTGCACGATACAAAAGTGTCTTCCTTTCCTATTGCCTCTGTAACAAATTACCGTACTCAGTAGCTTAAAACAACACATATCTATTCTTCTGGGGTTCTGGAATTCAGGAATTTAAAAGCTTAAGATGTCGGTCAAGCTGCGTTCATTTAGGCTTTAGGGGAGAATTTATTTCCTTGTCTTTTCAGAGTCTAGAAGCCGCCTGTGTTCTACCCTCTGTAACCTCTTGCTTCCACTACTGACTGAACCTCCTGCCTCCGGCTTATAAGGACCTGATGATTCCACTCAGCAACCCCTGTATAATCTAGCATAATCTCTCTGTCTCAACATCCTTCATGTAACCATGTCTGCAGAGTCCCTTTTACCGTGTAAGGCAGAAGGTTCCGGGTCGAGGAGGTTGGCTCATCCCAGAACAGGAGGACAGCAGCCTGCTGTGTGGGAGGGGGAGTCCCCAAGAAGACCCTGCCCCTTCCAGCCCAGCGATGCCCCCTTCAGGGCAGTGGCTCTAAGACCGCACCCAAGGGCAACTCTGCCTCAGCTTGCTTTCTAGGTCAACATCAGCCACTCTCCATGACCTCTCTCTGGCACCCAAGCCTGTTCATCTGTCCTGGATCTAGCCTGGGGATAGCTATTCTGTCCTTTGGGAGGGGGCCTCAGACTGGAGATTCCAAGTTACCCTGCGGGGATTCCCTCACATCCCCATCACTGTCCCTGTGTTTTAGTTTCCTGTAGGGAATTGACAGGGGCCTGAGGGAACAAGGCAGAGGAGAGCCAGGGGCTACCTGAGCTCTCAGACCTGCCCACGTTCCTGTCTCTGGAACCTGTTCCCCGCACTGGGCAGGAGGAGGCCCTGAGCTCCCCAGCAAGCAGACAGTGCCATCATGAATGCCTTGCCTCAGCTGCAGCAGGGCACGGTGTCCCTTGCCAATTTGTTATTTGCTCCCCTAATCTTTCTCAACACAACCTGCACTTCGTTAGAAAAAAAAATCCTTGGGGATCTCCCTCTGCTTCCTGTGCAAATATCTTTCTTTCATTTTTCTGTCTTTCTCTCTCCCTCCTATCTCCTTCCTTCCTTCCTTTCATCTGTTTTGAAGCTTAACTATAGTGTGTTGGCTCTGAGGGGTTCTGGGAATTTTGTTAATATTTTTCTTTGATCTTAATCTTTTAATCATATTTTTCCTAGATCCTAATTCTTTTTTTTCCTGTTTTTGTCATTATTTCATTGAATGTGTTTTTGTCATTATGACCTAACTGTGTGTGTGTGTGTGTGTGTGTGTGTGTGTGTGTGTGTGCTGTGTGTTAGGTCTGGAGTCCTAAAGTAGCTTTACTCCTTAGGAACTGGTTAACTGCTCTTGGTCAGGTTAAATACTATCCCTGGATCTTCTTTTCCTCATCTGAAAAATGAGGTAATTACCCTGCATAATGGTTTCTTGCAGCCCTAACTTCTTCCTGAATCAGATGGAAGCCCAGAGTGTTGACGGACCTCTTTTCTTCAGAGGTGTGTACATGGACATCACTGGACAGTATCTCGCTCCCGTAGTGATTAGTCTAAATCAGGAAACTTATATTTACTTTAGAGAGTTTTTCCCCTTACTAATGGAATAAATCTTCTACCATCTATATTATTTTCCTGAGACTGCTATAACAAATTCCCAAAAACTTCGTAGCTTGAAACAACAAAAATGTATTCTCTCATCATTCTGGAGACCAGAAGTCTGAAATCGGTGTCAGTGGGTGGAAATCAAGGTGTTGGTAGGACTAGCTTGCTCCGGAGGACTTGGGGGAGAATCTGTTCCTTGCCTCTTCTGGCTTCTGGTGGCAGCTGGCCATCCTTGACTTCTACTATTCTAGTCTCTGTCTCTGAGGTCACATCGTCCTCTCCCCTTCTCTGTGTGTGACCCCTGGCTGTGTTCTCTTTCCAGGACATTTATGATTGTATTTGGAGTCCCACCCTGATCATCCAGGACAGTCTTCCCACGTCAAAATCCTTAACTGAGTCACATCTATAAAAAATCTTTTTCCCTGTAACATTTACAAGTTCCAAAGGTCAGAATCTGATATATTTGGGTGACTGTTTTTCAACCCATGACACCACCCTATACCAGCTTTGCTAATGGCCATTGGCGAACAAGGGAGATGAGTGACTGTAGTGCCATTTCTAGCCTCTCTCTCATCATAGCTGCAACCTTTGTGAAATCAATCCTGGGGGTGGTGGGGGTGGGGGTTGCTGATAACTCCCGACATTCTTGGAGAAAAAGGCATGGCACTTCCCCAGGCAAAGAAGACAGCGTGTGTCCGCAGATCTATAGTCTGGGCTTCTTTTTGAGGGCACCATAAAACCCACCATGCCCCAACTTCCTGACAGATGATGAGACAGATAACTTGTTCTAATAGCTTTTTTCTTTTGTTCTTTTCTCTTCTAAGTCACTGTTTAGAGAGAGAGTGGCATGGGAGGGAGACTGCAGAAGGAACTGGAGACCCATTGCCATGGACAACTGTTTTATTGTAAACATGGGACCTTCAGATCCAGAGCCTATCAACCCCCAGGGCTCCTCTCCCTGCGCCCTCACTCCCTGCATATGTCTGAATGGTCAGATTTTTAATAAACATTTTTGAATTTATAGACATTAAAAGTCCCGATCTCAAGGGGCACCTGGGTGGCTCAGTGGGTTAAAGCCTCTTCCTTCAGCTCAGGTCGTGATCCCAGGGTCCTGGGATTGAGCCCCGCATTGAGCTCTCTGCTCATCGGGGAGCCTGCTCCCTTCCTGTCTCTCTGCCTGCCTCTCTGCCTACTTGTGATCTCTGTCTGTCAAATAAATAAATAAAATCTTTAAAAAAATAAAGTCCCAATCTCAAAATATGCTGCCTGTATTTTTCCCTGTGTGACATTGGGCAAATCACTACCACTTCCTAGACCTCATTTGTAAGTTAAAAGAGGATGGACAGTGAGGGCAGAGGCAGGAAGGGATGTCTAGTGTGAAAAAGACTGTATAATGTAGTGCAAAAACCTAAGCTTGAAAACCAGGCAGACTTGAATTAGAAATCTGACTTTGGTGCTCTGCTAGTCACGTGCTCTTGAGCAAGTTGCTTCTCCTCTCCCAAGTCCTGGCTTCTCATCTGTAAAATGGGGGTAACAACTGGAGTGGGGATGGTTATGGGTTGAATTACATCCCTCAAAGAGACACTGAAGTCCTAATCCCCAGTACCTGTGAATGTGATCTTCCATGGGAATGGGGTTGGTGCGGATGTAATTAGTTAAGATGAGGTCTACTAGTGGAGTGGGATGGCCCCTAATCCCATATGACTGGTGTCCTTATAAGAAGGGAGGAAGACACATGGGGAGAAGATGGCCATGTAACAGCAGAGGCAGAGATTTGAGCCAGGCATCCACAAGCCAAGGAAAGCCTGGGGCTACCAGAAGCTTGAAGAAGAACGGAAGGATCCTCTCCTGGCATCTTCAGAGGAAGCATGGCTCTGCCAACACCTTGATTTCAGACCACCAGCCTCCAGAACTGTGAGAGAAGAAATTTTTCTTGTTTTATCCACTCCCCCATTTTGGGGTCATTTGTTACAGAAGCCCTAGGAAATTAAGACCATTGTCCTACCTGCTCTTGGCTATAATAGTTTCTGGGGCTTTCTTGCTTTCGATGACCTTGACACTTTTGAGGAGTGCTGGGGAGGTATTTTGCAGAATGCCTTCTATCAGGATTTGTCTGATGGTTTTCTTATGATTACACTGAGGTTATGGAATTTTTGGAGGAAGACACAGAGGTAAAGTAGATTCTCATTCCATTGTATCAAGGGTGCATGCTATCGATATGATTTATGGCTGTGAATGCCAATATGATTTATGGCTTGACCACCTGGCTGAGGTAGTTGGTCAGCTTCCTTTACTGCAAAGGTCCTCTTCCTGCCCACTTTTCCTACCGTGCTCTCTGGAAGGAAGTCACCGTCTGCAGCCCACAGTTAAGAGATGGGAGTTATACTACACACCCTTGAAGGTGAAATATCTATATGCATTATTTAGTATTCTTCTGCATGGGAGATTTGTCTCTCTTTTCCTGTTGATTAATTGAATCATTTTTCTATGAGTAATGACTCATGGGTATTTATTGTGTCCTACGGATTATGATTCAACCCTTTTTATTTTGTTGCTCAAAGTATTCCCACTTGACTATGGTGGCTCTTCCCATTGGCTTTTGTTTCCCATTAACACAGCCCCCATCACTGTGGGATGTTTTTCCTTCCCTAGGACTTCCTTATTTCTGGCATATAAGATGCTCTAGGTTCATCTTGTATATTTTCTGTTATGGTTCCAGAATTAGCCATTTCTCTAGGGAGCCGTGGCTTTTTTTTTTTTTTAATTAGAAGTTAGTGTTAGAAATCACTATGTGCTTGTTGCCCTAGTGTGTCATTGCTTCTAGTCCCCTTCCGCAGACAGAGCAAGGAAATACATGTTTTTTTCTAAGTTGCTCTTCACTTCATAATTGCTGCTTCTTGGATTCCTCCTCATTATACTCCTAATGGGCATCTAGCCCCCCTGATTGTTGGGTCCATAAGCAGGAAGGATCCTAGTATAACTCACATAATGAATGAATCTGAATGGACATGCTTTCTTTATCTTAATGACCCATGTGTGTCAAGCCTGGATTTTCATATCCTCTCCAGTCCCCCTTATAAGGTCCGACGTTGGGACTTTGATTCACGTTGCTCCTTTCTCCTAACGTGCCTGGTTGGCCTTTGACTTCTGTTTCTTCATGTTTTGCCCATTCTTCCAGGCCCAACCCAGGTGGTTGCATGGGCGTATTCCCAGTATATTAATTTATCAAACTGTACACCTAGGATTTGTACACATTTTTATGAATGCTGCATTTCAATAAAACACTTACTTAAAAAGATACCTTTGATCCAGTCAACAACTTTGCTTCCGTGAGGTTGCAAATAATCTTCATGATGCTAAAAATAAAACTTATTCTTATGCATCAGTTAAAATATGTTTGCCTGTAAGAAACAGAACCCCCATCTCAAGCTGGTTTAAACAGGGACTTTATTATCTCAGGGAACAGGTGGTGAGGTAGGCAGCTTCAGGGAGAGCTGACGTGGTGGCTCAGTGACGGCACTGAGCGCTGGCTGTATCTGGACATCAGTCTCTTCCTGTGGCTCCCTCTGAAGAGCAAGAGCATTTGCTAGCAACTTCCCCTTTCAGAAAATTCTTCCCTTCCCATCCCTCCAGGCACAACTGAAGAAGAGAAGTGAAGAATCTTTGAATCTTGGTATTGATAACAAATACTGTCACTCCTTCTTGAGGAAGGAAAGCTTTCTCGGGGCTCTTCTCTGCCCTGGCTTCTGATATTGTTGAAGTCTGGTTGGAGTGGCCATAAGACAGCCAGCCTGGGGGAGGAGAAGTCAGTGGCCTTTATGGAGGAGAGTTGTACCCCCCTGGTGCCCTGTGGGGGTGATTATCAACAATGGAACAGCTTCGGCACCCAGCCCAGTCCTCAAGGTGGGTAAAATTGATCCTGGCCAGAATTTTGAAGGTGGTTTCACAGTGCCACGAAAATGTTCTCTCCAAGCATTTAGCACCATTCCAATTTTATATTTTCTTTTCTTTTCTTTTCTTTTTTAAAGATTTTATTTATTTATTTGATAGACAGAGATCACAAGTAGGCAGAGAGGCAGAGAGAGAGAGAGGAGGAAGCAGGCTCCCCGATGAGCAGAGAGCCCGATGCGGGGCTCGATCCCATGACCCTGGGATCATGACCCGAGCCGAAGGCAGCGGCTTTAACCCACTGAGCCACCCAGGCGCCCCCCAATTTTATATTTTCTTTGGTGATTAACTGATTAATATCTTTCCCCCTACTCTGTAAGCCCCCCAAGAGTAGGGAACATGTTTATTTTGCTTAGCTTTGCATCTCCAGCATCTACAACAGTGTCTGCAACATACGGGAGTTCAACACTATTGGCCAAATCCATGAACATGGTGGGAACGACATGGGTTTTTAGATCAAGCCAGTGTGGTTTCAAAGCCCAACCCAGGGACACGTCAGCTTCCAGCTTTGACAGGGCCACTTGGCTTCTCTGAGCCTCCAAATCCCCCACCTCAAAATGAGGATAATGCCCCCCACCCTTTAGAAGAGGTTCACGCATGTTAGCTTGCCCCTTATTTTTTGCTCCCTTGACTCCCAAACACCCCGGCAGATTGTTTCTTTATGAATTAAATGGGGACCAAATGCTTATCTCATAGAATGGTTATGGAAATTAAATGAAGTAAAACGTATAAGAGGAGGTGCTTTGTAAAAGTTGGTGTTAAAATTACGGTAATCATCATGTAAAAAGAAGTGCAGAGGAGCATGGAAGTCAGTGTCCACCTCATAAGATTGGCCGGAATACACAAGACTTCTTACCCTGCAATCGATTTTGTTCTGTGTCCTTTGAAGACCCGAGTGGCATTTTGGAGGGTTGATTTGCTATATTTAAATTTTCTTCTGTATTTCTTATGTTTTTCAAATGATCTATATTCTTTTTTTTTTTTTTTAAGATTTTATTTATTTGACAGAGAGAGATCACAAGTAGGCAGAGAGGCAGGCAGAGAGAGAGGAGGAAGCAGGCTCCCCGCTGAGCAGAGAGCCCGATGCGGGGCTCGATCCCAGGACTCTGGGATCATGATCTGAGCCGAAGGCAGAGGCTTTAACCCACTGAGCCACCCAAACGCCCCTGAAATGATCTATATTCTTGATGCTCTGGCATTTGGGGCCTTATTCTGGCCTTATTCCTCCAGATAGCAAATGACTTCCCCCAAGAGTGCCTCTTTGACACAGAAACCAACAGATCTGGTGCCGCACCCACAACCATCACCTTCATCAAATCCTCCCAGACCAAGCCTGTGTTCCTCTTGCCTTGAATCACTCCATGGCCATGTTCTAAGGACAACTGGGGACCAACTCCATAGCCTAGACCCTGCTGAGATTATTTCAACTATCAAGTCCTAAGCTGTTCAGGGCACCTACCTGCCTTGCGCTGTCTTTCCCAGGAAAACCCCCAACAACACTCTGGGCCATGCTCTCCCCTCTCCTCTCTTTCACCTCCTGATTGACCCTGCTGCTTCTCTGTGTGGTCCTGCATGGTGTAGCACGTCTCCTGTTTCTTGGGATCTGTGAGTATAGACTTCCTCCTTCATGACAGTCATATCGGTGTTTGTGTGTTTTACCAGACTTGATTTAAACAAATCCTGTGTATATTTTCATATAGAAACAGACCCTAGAACCAAATGCTCTGGATGGGGGTGGGTGCCTGTGTTAGAGAAAGGATATCAGGGGACCCCTTCCCCATCTTCTGAGAGGATACCCAAGCGTAGAGTCTGCCTGGGCAGTGCACTCAGAGCCTAGGGACTCGGCCTTGATGATCCTCACAAGGCCAGGTCTTGGCCATGGAAAGGCTCATGAAGTTCATACTTACATGGTGAAGAATGTCCATACCCTCAAGAATAAGTGGAAGAGATATTATTTAATGCCCTAGAGACTTAACTGGAATCAAATCTGCAGATATTTCTGGTAAAGGAGTCAGAAAAGGAAAATATCTTGTGGAGCCCCTATGTTGAGTTCTGTGCCAGGGACACGGCAGCCTTCTGGAGAAGGTGTTATTTAACCTCCTTTTACAAATGGGGAAACGGAGGCACAGAACAACAAAGTCCCTTGCCCAGCTTGTAGGTGGTAAGACCAGCAGTGGAACGCAAACACGCTGCTTCAAGTCCTCCCCGACCTCAGCTGCCTGTTGTTTCAAGACAATAGTGCTATCTGTCAGACACATAGGGACAAGGGAGCCCCAGGTCGCCGCCATCGTCTGGGTTTGAGAGCAGAAGTGAGATGAGGGAAGGACCTCTACAATGCCCCGGCTTCTCAGGGAGCTCTCTGGGCTGTCGGAGCCTTCCGCAGGACAGTGGTGCTGAAGCGAGTTTGCCATGGGGCAACCCTACTTCTTTTGCTGGGTTTTGTTGGGCCCTTCTCTTTCCAGGCTCTTCCAGGGAACTCCTGGTGCCCACCACCTGCCATTTCCTGCCCTCTCACTACATGAACCCATCTTGAAGGCAGTGAAGGGCATTCCCAGGGGCCATCTGTGTGCCAGATACCACATGGGGCTTCTTCTAAGTTATCATCACCAGCACCGGGACTTTGAGGTGGGTTTTCCCATTCCTCTTTCGTAGGTGGGAAA
The DNA here is from genome assembly GCA_003697995.1 of Taxidea taxus jeffersonii. NCBI lineage: Eukaryota > Metazoa > Chordata > Mammalia > Carnivora > Mustelidae > Taxidea > Taxidea taxus. Next base: position 32,103 of record ML103830.1, on the reverse strand, counting down.
ATGAGAGGAAAAGTGTTTCATTTGGGCACCCGTTACTATACACAGCCAGGAAGTAGTCAAGCTGGGCTCAAGCCATATCCCCCCGCTTCCTGTCCTATATGAACAATAGCAGAGCTGGCTCTAGCACAGCTGGGCTCTGGCATGGGAAGGACTAGGGGAGCCTGGGAGCCTCCCCACAGCCCCAGCTGCCCCCATTCACTGCCCTGCTGACATTAGCCCCAGTTTCCTTGATCAGTCCTGCCATCTCCTGCTGACGGGGGTCTGGTCCTGAATGCAAGCCCGGGTCCCTGACTTCCCCCTTCACTCCTGTTAAAAAGCTGATATATTTATTTATCTTTTTAAAAAGATTTTATTTATTTATTTGACAGAGAGACACACACAGCAAGAGAGGGGACACAAGCAAGGAGAGGAGGAGAGGGAGAAGCAGGCTCCCCACCAAGCAGGGAGCCCGATGCGGGGCTCGATCCCAGGACCCTGGGATCATGATCTGAGCTGAAGACAGACGCTTAACCGACTGAGCCACCCAGGCACCCCTGATATATTTATTGAATGCAGTGAAATGAGTGTTCGTTCATTTGCAAAAGCTGGCCAAGCCGTCCAGCAGTCAGGACAAAAAGAGCACATTGAAGCAGACATCAGCGAACTCTCCAGAAGGAAGGAAGGAACAGCACACCTCTCTGGGATGCATTTCATTTTTAGGACACCCACAGCAAATATGTCATAATCTTCTCCCCAGCTTTCACAAAAGCACATATTCATTACAAAAGAAATATGTGTTGATTGTAGAAAACCTAGAAAACTGAGAAAGAAAAAGAAAAGCCTGTCATCCTACTGCCTAGTATCTATGCATCTAATACGTATGTGTATTTTCAAAATTCGAGTTATCCTATTTATTATACACTACAAAGCATATATAGATATATACACACACAAGTGGAGTTATACTATTTATAATCCTGGTGTCTGAATGCCTTTTGTTTAACATCCCTTTTAACAGTCACATAGTAGTAGTATTTGGTGGAAATCAGTCCTTTATTCCAAGTCTGGCTTGCTTCATCATCGCCTGGGGAGCTCAGCCGTGTTTGTAGATCCCCGGGCTCTTTCCCATACTGCACCATGTCAGAATTTCTGGGTTTAGAACTCTGCGTTTTGACAAGTCTCCCCGGTGATTCCGACACAGACTGGTCTACTGTGACCCATTTTCAAAGCCACCGGTGACCAGGAGTTGTTGTAGACGTCAGAAGTGGTGCCGGGCATGGGGCCACCTGTGGCTTGTGGGAGGTGGGTGACCAAGTTTCTCCCTGGTTTTCTCCTGGAGGGAATGGCAGGGCCAGCCTCCTGGAGTTGACATGGAAAGGAGCACTCTAGAAAAGAAGGAAGATGCATCGAAATGGATAAGGCCCGAGTCTTCCTATGTGCAGACTCTTTTGGGGGAACTCCTCACACCACAGAGAGTTCACTCCCTGATCCCTGTTTTTCACCTTCTGACTAATCTCACTGTGGGGCCTTCCCCATCCCCTTCCCCTTTGAGCGGCTGTGATTATTTCTTTTATCCTCTTCCACTCCTTCATCACAGCTGGACTGGGGCTGCTCCATCCGGGTGTCTGCTCTGAGGATGGCTGGCATCCCTGCAGTGGCAACTGAGAGGGTCCCGCACAGGGTCACACATACCCCTGGAGATGCCCACTCTCTCCAGCAAGCCTCTCAACCTTGCTAGTAGAAATGGGGTCCCAGACCTATGCAGAATCTCAGACTGAATCCAAACCTGTCTTGTCACAGGATCCCAGGCATTGCCTGTACTTCCTGGAGTTCCAGAAGCCCTGTCCTAAATGGGGAACTTCACTCAAAGAGCATTGCTGCCCTCTGCTCGTCGGTATGTTCGAGGGATGAGATCACAGGCTGCAAGGGCAAGCAAGGTGCTGAGACCTGGCCCTGCCGTTCTATTCCCAGTCTGTCCTCCACCCTGGGTTGTTTCGGAAATCCCAAGCTGAAGGGAAGAGCACAAGCCATTTTCCAAGGGGTATCAAGAGCCAGGCTGCCTAGAGGCCTCTGGCTGTGGTCCCCCCGTTCCTGGCGACCCCTGGCTACTCTGTTGGGGGAGAGTTAAGGGACAGTGGGGACAGCGGCTCTGGAAATGTTGGGTAATGGGGTGAAGCTAGGATCCTAGCTGCATCTGGAATGACAGCCCTGTTCTTTTTGGGGAAGAAGCACAATGGCTCTTTATTCCTGGGTGTTATAGGATTTCAAGGGCAGGAGCCAGCCAGATAGGCCAGAGGATGATTAAGAGACAAAATGCAAGGCATTGTGAGGGGGCCATGCTTTGCCCAGCCCCAAAAGTCCTATCATAACAGCCATTGTTCACACAGCCCCTGCCTGGGCCCCACCTCCTTCCTCAGAAATACTGTGGGACAGGGACATGCGTTTATTTATCTCTTCTCAGGAAAAGGGGGGTGAAGTGGTAATAAACTCTGGGGTCTGGGAGGATGGGTAGGAGGGAGCTTGGGGGGGGAGCACGGGTAGGACAGAAGGTGATGGTGAAGGTTGGTTAGCTCATGGACCACAGCAGATCAGGAATGGGATGTGGGAGGCAGGATGGATTAGTGCTGCACTGGGGCTTTGAGGAGCCAACAGCAAGTGGAGTACAGAGAAGGGCAGGGAAAGGCTGCGGCCAGCCTACACCGTGAGACAGGATGTTAGGGAGCCCAAGTTCAGAATCCATGTCCCACTTATAGGTACATGGCTTTGGCATTTTGTGTACCTTTCCTGAGTCTTATTTTCCTTGTCTGCAAAATGCAGATACTGACATTTGCCTCAGGAGGGGATGCGGCAATGAAATTAAAGGAAATGAAGCATAAGAAAGTACCTAGCGCAGCACTTGGCACAAATCATGAGTTAGGGTTCAGAAATATGTTGTTTCCTGTTGCCTGTCAACGAATGTACCATATGCTCAGCCCTGACAGATCTGTGAGGCATCCCTCCTCTGAACCTAAGAAAGGTTCAAAGTTGATTCCAGAAGGCAGCATGTGGGGAGGCGGCAAGGTAAGGCTGCGGGCAGTTAAACTACTGCAATCATCCTAGCGCTAGTTCACTATGGTCTGATCTAAGGCAGGGTGTGTGGGACTGGGGAAAAGGCAGTGATTTTAAACAGGATCTGATGTCACCAAATTTGCATTTTAGAAGAATGTCTTACAAACACTGTGAATGACTGGGCCTGTATTTTCTCCCCTTGAATTATTTTATTGTTTCCCTTGAATTGTTTTATTGTCCAGTCTCTGTCTGGTTTTTGCCTTCACCCATTAATGAGGACACTTTCTCCCTTGCATTCGCCAGGGGGTGTCACTCGGCAACAGATATGTCTGCTACCATGCAGGGTAGCAAGATGGGCAGTCTTCTTCCCATGGTCATCATGGGACTCATTTTCATGGAAGCCTGCCCCTAGAAGCTAACAAGAATTAATTGTTCATCTGACATCTGTGGGTGCTGAGGAGCGCAGCCACCTGGTCCATACCCAGGTCTCCTGTAGAGAATGCTAAGGGGATACAGACCCCCTCTCACTTTCATTTCTGGCATCCCACCTCTGCTGCAGGCTTCTGAAATTTGCCTTTCTTCTTCTGACTCCTTGCTCTTTAATAAAGGAAATTCACCAGGGATTTATTTAATAACATTCTAGTATGTGCACCAGATTATTTGGTTAGTTGGCTAGTTGAATTGTCAGTTTTAGCTTCCTCTCATTTGATTTCCTCACTAACTTCTTTGTTTTGGTGAGGATTGAGAAAATTCAGTATATTATAGCTTCCCATGTTATAAATTCTAAAGATTGGAAGTTTTTAAGGAAAACTGGCTGAACTTTCTGCATTTGGAGTAGATGAGCCTCATTAGTTTATTCCTTCCACTGATTTCAGAGTGCCTCTTTTTCATAAATGAACTCTCTTAATTGAATGCGAGACTGTTTTGGATGCATCCTGGAGCGCAGTCTGGATCACTATTCCACAAGGAGGCCTTTGAGCATGGGGAGCGCCTGGCTTTAGAATTTCTTAAGAGATACTACTTCTTGAAGACATTCCATTAATGTTCCCAGTGACCCTTTTCTTATTTCCAGATCAAAATCAATAGTCAGGGACGCCTGGGTGGCTCAGTTGGTTAAGCGGCTGCCTTCGGCTCAGGTCATGATCCCAGTGTCCTGGGATCGAGTCCCACATCGGGCTCCATGCTCATCAGGGAGCCTGCTTCTCCCTCTGCCTCTGCCTGCCACTCTGTCTGCCTGTGCTTGCTCCTGCTCTCTCTGACAAATAAATAAATAAAATCTTAAAAAAAAAATAATTCAAAATCAATAGTCATTATTGCTCCTTGGGTGATAAATGGGAAATCTCCAGGAAGAAAGATGGCCCTCCTCTGTAGCTATAACCAGTATGGGTCACGGGGACTTGGATGTGTTTGTCTAATAGGGACCTGTGACATTACCGGCAAGTGGGCATTATCCAAAGACTACATTCTGACCTCCTAGCTCCTGACTTTGGGGCCCCAAAGAGCCTCAAGCCTTTCCTGAAGATGGGGACAGAAGGTGCACTGTGAGTCATCTAGTGCTGGGATCTCCGGCCTCATTTGGGGATCCAATCTCCCAAGCTTCTCTTCTCTGCTACTCCCTCCAGGGCATGGCAAGGAGCTAAATTCTTCACCCATCCCTCTTCCTATTCACCTTGCTTTGGAGGCTTGTCCGCTAAGATTCTCGGCCCTTGCAGCTCTGTCAGGACAATGACCCCTTTTCTTGGGGACATCTGTTGGTCTTGAGAATGGATGGAGGTTCTGGGTTTCATGTGACTGCAACTCACGTCTCTGGGCTCTTGTACTCAGAGCCTCTTTGCCGTCACTTAGAAGGGTCTCACCCAGGCCTCAGCATCCCATAGTGGGAAGGGATCAGCATCTGTCCTGGGTTGAAAGGTGACAGTGAGGACATGATTTAGGTCTCTCCTTCCTAGCGGAAAAAAAAAAAAAAAAGTCATGTGATTTTTTTTTTTTTTTTTTTTACCAGCACTGTGATTTTTTTATTTTTTATTTATTTTTTTTACCAGCACTCATCATTTCCTCACATGGCCTCAACTGGAGAATTCTTCAGTCTGGCAAGGATTTTTTTTTCTTTTTCCTTTCTTTCTTTCTTTCTTTTTTTTTTTTTAAAGGATTTTATTTATTTATTTGATACAGAGAGAATGAGAAATAGCAAGAGAGAGAATACAAGCAGGGGGAGTGGGAGAGGGAGAAACAGGCTTCCCGCCAAGTGGGGAGCCCAACAAGGGACTCCATCCCAGGACCCTGGGATCACAATCTGAGCTGAAGGCAGACGCTTAACAACTGAGCCACTCAGGCGCCCCTGGCATGGATTTTTTTCTGTGGGTGACTTTTACCCTAAGCTCCAAACCTTATAGAAACCTATAGAATATCACAGAGATTCACCTGTCTTATCCTCCTTTCTTCCCAAAGTGCCAATCTTGACGAACTCTCTATTATTTATTCACAGCTTCTTCCCAAAGTTTGTACCTCAAGGCATCTGACAGGTAGGAAGGAAGAGGAAAAAGCTCATAGGAGCACAGTTTTCTATGAATCACTCATCACAGTTTGATAACACAATTATAGACATGAATTGTTCTAGTCAGACAAGGCTCTATGATGTGCTTAAGTCAGGTCCAGGAAAAAGGAGGTTGTTATAAGGATAGACATGGAAAGAATTGAACAATTGCCAGGATCGAAGATATCTCCGTGAATGGGTTCCTCCAAACTGTTCTCTCTCTCTCTCCTCCCCTCTCCCCATCCTCCTGTCTCCATTTGCATTTCTCCACACAACTGTCTCATTGTCTTTTCTCAGTCAATTTCCTCTGCTTACTCATGGTCTTACTGTCTTACAGGCTTGAGATAGTCCATTGTGATCTCTCTTGTGTGAATCCTATATCATGAACTTTGGGTTTTTATTCCTATTAAATGGCTTAGTCCTTTGACCATAGTTTGTGGATCAGTCTGTAGATGAGCCCCCATGGATTTGGGGGGCTACCTTGGTCTAATCTGTTTTGGCCAGGAGGCACTAGGTCACATGGTGTTAGGCCAAATGTTGGCCTATGCATTAAGTACTGAACAGGACAGTGTCCCTCAGAAGGGACCGTGGGTAGGGCAAGTACATTGAAGTGGGCCCACTCCAGGATATATTCTTGCTATGGTGAGGATCTGAGCTTTTCTCTTTCCATTTCAAGTAAAGGTAGAAGAAAGGTGGGTCCAAGGAAGGTGAACTCTGGAGGTGCTGAGAACACAAATTTTCCCCAGAAACAGCCTGGTGACTTGTAAGCAAATGCCACCATCCTTAAAAGAGAAAAAAAAGAAAAAAGAAAAAAGAAGCCAACAATCTCCTGTTATATCTACTGAGTGTAACCCTTTGCAGATCCTGGAATCTGGAGCAGGTTGGGGGGATGGTCCAAGAAGCATTGTTTTTTCTTTAATTTCCATCTAACTTTGCCCAGAGGGCATTTGGGCTGGGCTCCCATGGGCCAATCTCAAGAGAGAAGCAAAGGCAGTGCCCTCTGTTTCACACCTGTTAGGGAGGCCGCAGTGGGAGTGTGTATCTTGGGGAAGAGCTAAGAGACTCTGGATGGGGAGCAAAGGAATGATGTCGGTGATCAAAGCAAGAGGTGCATGGAAAGAAAACACTCTTTGGTGGGCACATACTTCCAGATGGAGGCATCATGATCTTAGCCTCTGGAAAGAGGCTCCCTCCTACCAGATGGGTCTTAATGTGATTGGTTTGAACCTGGGAAGATAGTGCTGAGCACACTCGGCTCAGCCCCACTCTCTTCCTCTCAGCCTTGAGCTGTCCACAGGGTGCAGAAGGCTCCTCTGTCTCACTGAAGCAGCTAACTCCCTGCCATAGGAAAACCCATCCCAGGTCAATGCTTCCAGAAGCTGGATGGGTAGATCAGGCAGGGTAAGCTAAGAGCTAGAAGAAGCAACTTCTGGAAATTGAGCACCTTCTCCCTTTTCTACGTCCTCAGAGTCCTCTCCAATCAGTCTGCCATTGGGGGTGGGAAGGAAAGCAGGAGAAAATTCAAGGGCATTGTTTATGGGTCGTGCTAAGAGGGTGTGTGTGACTTTTCTCACAATCCATTGGCCAAAACTCATCTAAGCAGAGTTGCCTTGAAGAGAGGCTGAGAATATATAGTGCAGCTGGGCCTAGGGGAAGGGCTGCAAAGATACTGGTGAGCAGCTGTATATGCCACAGCCAGGATGCCTCATTCTAGAATTCATTATTAGTAGGCTCTCTTGACTGCAGGTATAAGCTACATTTATATGTAATAAGGGTGTTTTATTCGCCCTTCTGTCATCCTTTGTTTTATTTTGTAATCTGCTCAAAGCTCTCATGGGGAAGAGAGAGGCTATTTTTGGACCTCTCAACTCCAACATTTGGTGCATGGCCTTGGAACACTGAGAAAAAGAACGTAGGAGTGGAATAACAAATCAGGAGGAGATTTAGACTTTAATTTTTCTTTGAACCTTAAATCAGAAGGGGAAGAGAATATGATTTTGGACTTTAAGTACTTCGGACTTTAATATCTTTGGACTTTAACTTAATCGTTGAGCTTTAATTCCTTCCCAGAAAATTCACGATGAGCAGGGGTCGATATTCAAATTTGGAACATGCTGTAATTGGTATTTTATTGCTGAAGTATTTTAACATCATTTGATTTCATTGCAGAACATATAATGGTCTCTATTTAGAGTGCCCATATAATTTGTCACCCAAACTAGGATAGTTTTGAGAGAGAAAAGAGGCTCTATCCATAATTAAGCCATGACAACAGGCACAAACCGGGACTGTTTTGGGTGAACTTGGACGTGTGGTCACTCTAGCTATACTGAACAATGTGGAAAAATGTAATTAGTAAAGAGAAAGGGAATGGGGAATAAATTTCCAGTAACATAGTAGTTTTAATTAATGAAGATTTTCTGACGCACATAAAGGCCCTCTGGGGATCAATTCTAACTTGTCCACCAGTGGTCCCAGGAGGACCCACAAAGGAGCATAACTAGTCAGGGGCCATCCAGTCAAGCAAGAAGAGCCGCCATATGTATTTCAGATAGAGGGGACTCAATGCAGCAAATTGGATGCACAGGTGTTGGAGGACAAAGGGGCAAGGAGAGCAAAAAGGAGGAGTAGTAGAGAGATGAATAATGACAAGAAGCTGCTACCATCCCTAAGACTAGGGGAACAAAACGTAAGAGGTAGAGTCATCCTAGGAGGCCATCCTAGGATCCAAGCTCCGTGCAACTGAGGAGAGGTACAGCCAGGATTTTGCTAGTAACTCTGAGGAGAAGGCGAGGCTGGTGCTTTGGACAGGAAGAAAGCCCCCTCATTCTCCCCAGAGTGTGTTCTTCCTTCCATTCTCCTTCCCATCTCCCTTTGGCAGACCCTACCTAATAGGAACCATCGGCCAAGGGAGTCTGGGAAATGTAGTCTGCAGAGTCCCAGCCCCTGAATCAAGGGTGGAGCCGATGGGTGGGCTTTGAGCTGAGAAGCAGCAGGGAGATGAAGGGCCTACAGGCAGTGGATGGCACTGGGGGGCATGCTTGAGGAAGGAGCAGCAGAAAGGTCATGGCAGAAATGATGTCCTTCTGGGTACGGCCACACTTTGCTAACCATGGCTTCATAGGTGAGCACAGATTGAGAACAAACAGTTGAGGAGAGTCACAGCAGCAGCTTCTCTGTTCCTGATGCTTCCTTTCACATGGAAATGTCATGTTCCTAACTTGTCTTTGTTTGCCCTTCAATCACCCAAGGAAACTGGAATGGCCTAATCTGGGTCATGAATTTGGGGAGAAGAAAATGGCCATGCTCAGCTCAGCCTTCCCTTCTCTTGGGTGGAGCCTACTTGTAGGAAGCTGAGGTTCTCCCCCACCCCTCCATGTGTAAATCTTATCAGTTCATTCATAAAGCTGCCATTTATTGGCACTCACTCTCTCTCAGGCATTGTTCTGGTCCTGCGGATATAGCAGGGAATAAAATAAGACAAGCTCCTTATCTCAGGGCACATGCAGGCAATAAATAATAAGCATAATCAATAAGTACACCATATAGTATATTGGAAAGTGATAAACACAGGTGCAAAGAATAACAGAGAACAGTGGAGGGGGACCAGGGTTGCTGGATCAGTACCTGCGATTCTAAACATTGTGGTCTGGGGTAGGGGGTGCTCACTTAGCAAGCCCCTTTGAGCACACGGGGAGTGCTATTTGTTGCTGACACTCAGAACCCAATAAAGGCCCTAGCTTTTTTTTTTTTTTTTAAGATTTTATTTATTTATTTATTTGACAGAGAGAGATTACAAGTAGGCACAGAGGCAGGTAGAGAGAGGGGGTGGGGGGGAAGCAGGCTCCCTGCTGAGCAGAGAGCCCGATTCAGGGCTCCATCCCAGGACCCTGAGATCACGACCTGAGCCGAAGGCAGAGGCTTTAACCCACTGAGCCACCCAGGCACCCCAGGCCCTAGCTTTTGAGGGGAATATTGGCCATTCTGTTCCTCAGTCTAAGCAATCACTGGTCCCCAGTCCTGGACATGCTGTAAGACGATGAACCCAGCCCCAGCTTGGTTGGTGTACTCTGGGAGCCTCAATCAGAATTGCCTATAATTAGTGCTTTAAGGAGCTTTGCAAACAGAAACCTAGGGTCCCTTACCCTGCCCACCTCACACTGTTTCTGATTTGCATCCAAGACAGTGGTAATGGCTAATGTTGTTGGTAAGCAAGCCAATGCTCTTTTTAAGTCGCAGTCCTCAAAGTGTGGTCCAGAACCTGAACCGTGGCCCGTGGAGGGCCATGTCTTTGAGAACCTTTCAGGGGGTGGTGTGTGAGGTCAAAACTATTTTCATAGCAGCACTAGGATGCTATTTGCCTTTTTCATTTTCATTCTCTCATGTGTATGGTAGAATTTTCCAGAGGTTACATGGCATGTAATAGCACAACAGATTGAGTGCAGAAGCAGATTAAAATTCTCCTTTTTCTCCTAACTACATATTTGTGTGAAGCCTGATTTTCTTTATACATTTCCATCAAAACAACATATTGCAACAGATTGAATGCAGAAGATTTGAAAATCCAGCTGTCTTCTGTTAAGCCAAACTTAAAGAGATTTGCAAAAGTTAAAACAATGTCACCCTTCTTGCTATTTTTTTGGGGGAAAGGTGCAAGAACTTTCCATATAAAAGATATCTTTGTTAATAAGGAAAGAGCTTATTATTGTTACTTATAAATGAATTCATAAATATTAAATATTTTTTCACTTTTAATTTTTAATGCAGTAAATATCAATGAGTATAATCCACATAAACAAGTATAAAGGGGTCCTGCGATAAATAGGTTTAAGAAAGGCTGTTCTAGAGGGCTTTGATGTGATAGCACACACACATGTTGTTAGAACCCCCAAAATACCTCTTCAGAGACATTCTTCTTTGGGTCCAGATGTCACATAAATACTCGGCCATCCTTGGGTGCCTACAGGGCTCAGTCAGATGAGCATTTGCCTTCGGCTCAGGTCATGATCTCAGGGTCCTGGGATCGAGTCCTGTGTCAGGCTCCCTGCTCCGTGGGTAGTCTACTTCTCCTTCTGTCCTTTACTTCCCACCCCCTCCTAACCAGTACTCAATATTTCTCAAATATTAACATAAAATCTTCAAAAAACACAGGGCTATCCTTGTCCACTTGACTCTCTTTCGGGTATCTACATGTGTGCAGAACTGATTTCGATTAAGTCTACCTTCTTGGGGGAAAAATGCCATTAATCCAGAGTGGAAGGAAGAAATACGAGCTATCTCGAGTTTACCTACCAGATATCTGGAGGGTGGCAAGGTGATGAAGCTGTGGTCTTAGGAGAACACATTTGTCCTCAGGTCGCACCCAGGGCAACCTGATGGAGGTAAGCAGCAGGAGTCCGCATACGTCCAGCCACGAGGCATGTGGGCTCGTGACTTCTGGCCCACAGAAGAGCTGCAGAGAAAGTTCCCTGACACAATCATCTGAGTTGCTTGCCATTCATACAGAGTTCCAGGCTCTGCCCAGAACCCAGTGAAAAAAAATCTAGGGCTGGAGATCTAGCAATCTGTCCCCCCCCCCCCCGCTTTTTTTTTTTTCCTCTTTTCAATTCCTTGGGTGATTCTGTGAGTTAGATTTGGGACCATTTGATCAGCCTCTGTAAAGCCAGTCAGTGGTTACGGGGACGTGTGAGTTACATGTTGCTGGCCCCAAATATTTCTCCCAGGTACCTACTGTGGGTCCGAATTACACACCTGTGATGATTCGTTCTTTGGGGTTGGGGCAGCACCTTCTCCACTGTTCCCTGCTTACATGTAAACCTCCCAGGGAATGCTGCGTCCAGTTCTGCTCTGGGAATAACATTTTAGGGGGTGTATCAGACATCTGCTGTGTTCTAAGGGACGAGGAAGGGCAGGAAGGATGGTTACAAGGAAGAGAAGGAGACTTGCGGGAAGGATACAGAAGTGGGAAAAGCTTAAGGACTCAGGGCCCTTCGACAAACAAGAAGAGAACAGAAGACGAATATTGATTTCTGCTGAACTGACTCCTGAAGCTCACTGAAGGAGCCGAGACGTCTCTGCAGATTTTGAACAATGTTGGCATCAGTATCACTATTACTGGATGCTAATGATACATGTTGGCTCTGAATGCAGAGAAGGAGCCCAGAAGGTCTCCTCAGCCCTCTCTGCTGTTTCTTGTGTGTAACTGAGACCCAACTGATCCCCTACCTCCCCTTCCAGTCTGGTTCCCTTCTCCACACTGTTTCCAGAATGACTGTTCTAAAAGGCTTTCGAAAGACAGTTTTGGAAACTCTGTTTATTGTGAAATATGACACACGTTCACAAAAGTGCACAAAACGTAAATATATAGTTTAATGAGTAATTAGAACCTGAAGTGCCACCCAGAGCAAGGAACAGAGTCCAGTTCTTCCCTCTTCCGAGTGCCCCCTCTCAAAGGTAGCGCTTCCTTCCCCCACGAAGGTGCCCCGGTCTTAGCGTTTATAAAAAGTTGTTTTCTTGCTTTGCTTAAGAATTGTATCATCTATGTGTGCATTCCCAAACATTAATTTCAGCTGGCTTTGAATTTTATGAATCAAATTATATATAGTATCTTTGGGTATCAATCTTCTTTACTTTTATGTTATGTTTTGAAATATTTTTTTCATGTTACGGTAAGCCTCTGTGTGTGTGTGTGTGGTTTTTTTTTTTTTCATTTTTATTGCTGTAAAGTATCCTACTGTATGAAATACATCATCATCTCTTTCTTTATTCTTCTGCTGGTGGACATTTACTTTGGTCCAATCAGAGTTCTTACAATGAATGCTATTATGAATACTCCTTCACACATATCATGGTGCTATAATTACACTCTTCTGTGGTGTGTGTACTCAGGAATGGAATTTCAAGGTCATGGGGGTATAGGCATCCTAAAGTTTGCTAGTTAAAGGTACATATTTTCCCAGGATGGTTGTACTAATTATTCACCCATCAGAACACAATGAGAATTTTGGATGCCCCGTGTCCTTACCAGTACTCAATATTTCTCAAAGTTACACATGTTTCCTGTCTGGTGGGTGCATATTATTTCCTCATTGTGGTTTAATTTACCTTCTCCTGACCTTTAATGGGACTGAACATCACACGTATTTACTGGACGTTTGGGCCACCTCTTTCCTGAAGCCAAGTCTTGCCCGTTTGCCATTTTCTTTTCCATTGTCTTTTCTTACTGATTAGCATGAGTTTTTATATATCTAAATATTTGCTCTTGCTCAGTTATGTGTGTTACAAACACCATCTCTCATTCAACGGCTTGCCTTTTCACCTGTCCTGTGATGGCTTTTGATGAAGAGAGTTTCTAATCTTAAATAATCAAATGTATTACTCTTTTCCTTTATCCACACTTTTTTTTTTTGCATTTTGTTTAAGAGCTATTTCCCTATTCAGAGATCATAAAGATATTCTTCTACATGATCTCCTTAAGGTTGTTTTGTCTTCACAATCAGATCCACAATCCACCTAGAACCACTTTTGCATATAATCCACTAGGCTTTCATTTCAGTTTTCTCCCATGTATACACCCAACTGTCCTGGTGTCATGTATTAGAAAGAGCACCTTTTCCCCATCCCTCTGCAGAGCTGCCTCTGAAATAAATCAAGTTTTCCAGGGGCACCTGGGTGGCTCAGTGGGTTAAAGCCTCTGCCTTCGGCTCAGGTCATGATCCCAGGGTCTTGGGATAGAGCCCCATGTCGAGCTCTCTGCTTGTCGGGGAGCCTGCTTCCTTCTCTCTCTCTGCCTGCCTCTCTGCCTACTTGTGATTTCTGTCTGTCAAATAAATAAATAAAAATTTTTTAAAAAAAATTAAGTTTTCCAAATGCAAGCATCTTCTTCTGGACTCTTTTCTTGCTCCATTTGCTAATTTGTCTACCCTGGAGACCATGATAAGATAAGACCTATTTACTTATAAGATTTATAATAAGATAAGATTTCCTTTGGGTTTGTTTTGGTGATTTTTTCTAACTTCACAAAATAGATCATTTGTTCATTGTCTTTAGATTTCTCCTTTTTTAAGTATGACTTTATCTCTATCCCACACATCTGACATATGATTGCATGATCATCTAATGCAGCTGTTTTCTAATTTCCATATACTTTCTTCCTTGACTATAAGTTCCAAAAAGTGTATTTCCTAATTTCCAAATATATGGCGACTTTCTTGATATTTTTCTAGCATAACTGCATTGTGATCAGAGAAACTTGACTGTATGAGCTCAGTCTTTCAAAAGTTTTGAAGCTTGTTTTGTGGCCTGGTATACAGTCAACTTTCGTAACTAACTGTTTCACTTGGGTTTCAAAGCCTGATTTTTCTGGGGTGTTAGGGTGAAGCACTTTCTGTGTTATTCACGTTGTCCAAATCATCTAGATTATTTCTAATTTTTGCTTCAATTACTGGAATTAAGTGTGATCAAATTCCCCAGGAGGCTACGGATTGGCCTATTTATTTTGTTGCTCTGACCACTTTGCAAAATAGATATTTGAAACCACGCTGTTAAATGCACAGAAATTAAAAATTATTATATCATCCTATTGAACGAAAACATTTATCATTTGCAGTGTCCCTATTTAATTCTACTAATGCTTTATGTCTTAAAGTCTATGTAGCCTTTGTTAACATATTCCCCCCAGCATTCTTTCAACAACGTTTGCATTGAATGCTTTGATTCCTTTTATTTTCAAAGTTCCTGTGTTGTTGTGTTTTAGGCATGTCTTTTTAAAGGACAGATTGTTGTTTGTTTGTTTTAAACCCAGTCTGATGATCTTTGATTATTAACTGGATCATTTAATCTGCTTAAATTTGTTATACTTACTGATATATTTGGATAAAAAACCCTGTTATCTTCCTCTGCTCTTTTTACTTGTCCCAGTGCTTGCTGTTCCCCTTTCTCTCTTTTCTTGCCTTCTTTCAGTCTGCTCGAGGAATTTTATCATTCTGTTTTCCTTCTCCTCTTTTAGTTTAGAAGTGATATACTTCTTCGATTCTATTATTTTACAACATGCGTTCTGGAGAGGACAACATGCATTCTGGGTATATTGATGGCTGATGGTAATCTATATCCTCTCTCATTCCAGGTAATTCAAGGACCTTTGATCAATTTCACCACATCTAGTTTTCTCTGGTCATGTGCTCTTGTGTGTAGAAATGGTGCTACTGAGTAACACCTGCTGGGAGCCTCTTAGAGGGTCCCTGAGCAGTCCGAAAACCATGAGATGACACAAGCCAAGCCGCGTCCACATTAACATTCTACAAGCATGGAGCTGCGCTTCTAAAATGTTAACCGGACCAGCTCTGTTGTGGATAATGTGTTTTAAAAATGCAATTGTGGAGCAATGAGGCATGGGTTTTTCATGATTCCCAAGGCAAGGAGGTTGACAACTAAATGGGGCTATCTCCTTTTAATCAAATGCAATCGAAAGCAGTAGGGAACACGGGGAGATCTGCATATCAAATGAGGTACATTCAGATGATGATAAAAAACTGTGGTTGCCAGCAGATCTGTAGCTCACCTAAGGTGATTCTAGAAGGACCGAATCACTTTACTTCCTGCTGTAAGTGTTTTTGTTTTTCTGTTTCCTCAGCAGACCCAGGCTTGTAGTCTCTTTCCACTCGGTGCATGCAGAAGGAAAAAGCAAAGTCATTTCTGTGTATGTGTGTACAAAGCTGTCAAAAAGAAGAGAGGGAAGAAAGTTTAAGCTGCATGTTTGTTTGCTTTAAGAAGGGAGACAAACCTTGTTAAGACTTGACTCAGGGAAACAAACTGAGGGTTCCAGAAAGGGAGCTGTGGGTGGGGATGGGCTGACTGGGGGATGGGCATTAAGGAGGGCACGTGATGCGATGAACACAGGATGTTACACGCAACTAATGAATCATTGAACATTTATCGAAAACTGAAGATGTACTCTCTGTTGGCTAATTGTATTTAAATTAAAAAAATAAAAGGGACACTTTTTTCTCCTTATGATTGATTTCAAATTAAAGTCATTAAAAAGGTGTTGCTACTTTCCAGAAAAAAGAAAAAATGGTGGGACACGTTGCTTGGTGAAATTAAAGTTCAATTAAATTATGCTTTACACAAGCCCTAAAAGCAGAGAAGTTTTTACCATTTATGTTTAATTTAGTTCAGTGAAGTGGACACACTTACTTCAGTAGCATGGCTAAATAATATTAAGCACACCTACTCTTGTTATCCTAAATTTTCACCTGTGCCTAATGTACCCACAGGCCTCTGTGATGCCTCAGTGTAAGAAGTAAGCATCTTTATTTTGCACAGCGCCTTGCTGACTGCTCTGACCCCACTTAGGGGTCCACGATTACCCACAGTGACATCACAACACTAAGCTTCTCATTTCCTCCAGAAGCACAAACTGTATTTCTCGATTGGGAAACATGTCTCTGACTTCGTTCTGATAGATGAGGAAGTTACACCTTCTAAAGGGCAAATGACTTGGTGTTGAGTCACCAAGTCATTGGTCCCCTGGGGAAAGAATTTCAGAAGGTCAGGCTCTCTGGGTGTCATTTAAACCATTTCGGTCTCAAAACTGTATCTATAAAGAACCCACAAGATCGTCTGCTCCAACCTTATTCTTTTCTCATCTTACAGATGAGACAGTGGGCGCCCAAAGACATTAAATGATTTCTCCCAAGGTCAGAAGACTAGTAATTACCGGGGTTCTCATAATCTCTAAATCATATTTCCCCAAGCTTAGCAGATACAGGGGAGATGAGAATTCCAGAATCCACACCACTATCAAGCGAGTTTCATTTCAGTGGCAGCTTCTCCTGCAGCAATGTGAACCATGATCTTCCCGATGTCCAGTCTTCCCGGGGAAGGAGAGGCACAGCATTAGAGCAACTACAAAATTGCATTCCATTTCAGAAGAGCATGAAGGCCCTCACTCCCCTCTCTCCTTCGCTGTCAGACTCTACTGATAGATGAGGTGGGCATTAATGGCTCTTGCAGACCAGAACTTGACAGAGATTGAAAGCATCTGTGAGGAGAACCCAGGCCTCCTGTTCTGCCATCCAGGCCACCTGCCGGGTTTTGCTCTGTTAATTGGCTTCCGTGAAAGCAGCTATTTTAACAACAATTCTGTGTGGGTCTTCTGCAGCACATCTTGATTTAAAGTGAGACGTTGAAAAGTACTTCTCGACCACTCAACACGTCCGGGGTTACTCATATTTAGCTGATCGGACAGAAAGGGAGGCATCCTTCAAAACTATTGTGTCGACATAAAACTAGATTATTCAGTCTCCTCAATTCAGAGAATAATTTTCAGAAAGATGGTGACTGAGGAGTCTGATTTCTGCCTAAAGAGATAGTTTCCCTAAGGACAGACAGAATTGATAAGAGTTTGTGGAAAAAATGCCACTGTGACCTTAAACATGCAGTTTCTGGGTTGACACCATAATGAGGAATGGAGTGCTATTAAAATATACTGCACATTTTAATGACTCCACTAGCGGTAGGCCAAAGAAAAAAAAAAGACTTAAGCTCAGAATAATTCTGGGAAGGAGGATTTTGCCAAGGAGATTTTAATGTCAAGAATGTATGTGAGGCTAAAAATAAGGAGCTCATGCACATTCCAGAGCCGTGGGTGGGGATGTATATATAATCAAATTAAATTATGCCATTTCCACTTATGAAAAAATCGGATGGCAAAAATTGACTAGAAAACATTTAGTCATATTTCACTTGGATTAGGCTTATAAATACCAAACTCTAGACTTGTCAAAATAAACCTCACCAGCACTTTCTGGCCAAGGTGTTAGATAGACAATGGCTGCAATGTGCAAAAGGGATAGAGAGCTTGCAGGAATATCGTGCCTGGAAAAGCCACAGGGGTTCAGCTCCCAACTAAAGAGAAGGTTCAGAGAAGTCAGAGGGGGAAGAGGGGACACTACAGGGTGAGGATTGGAGCCCAGAGTGGCCCAAATGTGGAATCCGAGGGAGGGGCTGTCCGGGAGCCTCAAAGATCTGTGAAACCCAGGTCCCAACTCTCAGAGATGGGAGGTCTGGGGCCCATGACTTTTTAGTATTATTATTATTTCCCATCAGAGAAAGTACCCCTCAGTTTTAACCTTCCTCTAGAGGGTAAGAATTGAGTTCTTTTGACAAATCATAAGCCATACTTTAGCCTCCTCTGCTTGCTCCAGAATGGACCTTGGGCCAGAGATGTCTCTGTCCATCGGGTTCTGGTGCTGACCAGTGGGAAGGAGGGCCAGGAGTCAAGGGGAAGGAGGAAGCATCTTTCCTGGCTGGCATGAATAGTTGGTGACTTCACATTGGTCAGTACTTGCTGATGGAGATGACACACACTCCTTAGGCTGCTTGCCTCCTGCATCTCCCAAGTGATGGAAGGAGCAGGATGGAGAAGTCAGCTCGGGCTCCATCCACTCGCCCACGGTGATGACAGGGTCCCAGAACTGCTGATGGGGCTCAGCCTCACAATCCTACTGCCTCAGAGTCTAGATAAATTCTGGCTTGGATAGAACTCGCATCTCGTGCCTCTGAGTTCTCTCCCGGAACGTCATTCTGGAATCCCTTGATGTTTGCTCCCTAGTGAAAGAATAAATCAGGGAGGAAAATAATTTGACCCGATGAAAAGGGAAGCAAGGATGTTAGAGGATAATAGTTTTGGGGGAAGTATTGAGGATCAAACACTGTTGTAAGCAGTTTGCATGTGTTATCCGGCCCACTCCCCAGCCCCCACACACCCCTTCCTTGCCCACCCTTCACAGCCCTGCTTCCCACAGGTCAGCACCAGAGTCTGGGTAGGAACTTCTACTAGCCCCATTTTAAAGGCAAGGACACTGAGTTTTACGGAAGTTAAATATCTCGCTCAAGGTAAACACACAGCTATGAACCATCAGCGGCCGGATATGAACCTCAGCCACGGGCATCAAACCCAAGCCTTAAACCATTTTACTATTCTGTCTCCTATGGATCTCTCTACCTACTCCCTGCAGCTTCTGCAGTGAAACAGCTGCAAAACAGCAAAATGACTGAGTAGTTGTGGGAGGGACTTAATTTCAACGTTGGTCATTTTTCATATAACGTCAGTAATGTTACTTACCTTCCTGAGCCTTCATTTGTTTATCTATAACACAGTAATAATGCTTTGGGTCCTGCTATTCTCACAGCATCGTATCATACTGAGGAAATCCATGCTGGGAAGCTCCAAACTAAAAGTTCTATGTGTGACTTGAGTGAGATGGTTGCTACTACAGGTGAGGCAGTGGAAAAGAAAGAAAAAGGACCATGACCTGGGCCTGGGTTTGAATTTGTCACACGAGCAGGACTATTCTGACCCTCAAGCATCTCATCTACAAGTTGCCAGGGAGCACTGAGAGAAAGGACACATGTCAGAGTCCAAGTACAGTGGCGCTCTGCAATGGCCCAGGCAGGAGGGCCTCTTACCTGCAGGGACAGCAGATAGAGCTGCTGAAGACACAGTAGATGAGCGGGTTGATGGCACTGTTCAAGGCCGGGAGGTTCTGAATGATCACAGAGGCATAGAATCGTTCCTCAGTGTCCGGAAGAAGACTGAAATTGTCCAGTATGTCAAAGAAGAAGTATGGACTCCAACAGCAGATGAAGGCTGGGGAGAAGACAGCCATTAGCACCACAGCTGAACGAAGCTGGGGGCGGCTTTCAGTGGCGGCTCCAAGTGGAGCTCCAAATAGGTTCCTTAGCACCTGTGATCTCTCAGAAATATTCAGAATAGTTTTGTGTTAACGTGCATGCCATGTTTACTCACACGCATGCACACATACACACGCATGCATACACGTCCCACAGATAACATTGCTAGAGTTGAGTGATTTTGTAAATGGAGGGTTTGACCTCTGTTGTGAGTGTTTGTGGAAAGGTCGAGAACTGCTTGGCATGGCCTCAGCTTCTCATCCCACATAGTGTGGAAGGAAAATGAGCAAAACTCTTTGGAGACTCTATGAGAAAAAAACCCAGAAGAACAGGAAACATTTTGACCAGTAATGACTCCTGGTCTTGGGGTACGGCAGGGGGAAAAGGTATTGCCTAATGTTTTCAAAGTACAATCTGGCTTCATCATCATGTTCTTAATTTTCTTTTCCATTTGTTAGTCTGCCACTCCAGAAAATAGCTGTCCTCTACCCCTTTCCAAGTCAATCGATGTGTGTGGGTCCCTGATTCTATTAGTCTCTAAATCTTCAGAGGAAATGGGTGGTATATGGGGAGATGCAGAGTACGATAGAATGGGTGACCTTGACTGGGTCAGGAGGTGCCCAGATATTTGGTGAAACATTATTTCTGGGTGTTTCTGGATGAGATGAACATTTGAATTGGTAGACTAAGAAAAACAGACCACCCGCTTCGATGTGGGTGGGCCCCCTTCAATCCCCAGAAGGCTTGAATAAAACCAAAAGCTGAGAGAGAGAGGATTCATGCTGTCTTCTGGACTACCTTCTAGCTGGAACATCGTTCTCCTGCCATCCTTCACACTTGGACTGGAACTACACCATCGGCTCTCCTGGGTCTGCAGGCCCTGGGATTTCTCAGCTCCGTGATCATGTGAGCCAATTCCTTATAATAATTCTCTTTACATATATGTCCATCTCTGGAGAACTGGACTATTACCCACACACACCAACGTAAACAGTCTTGAGGCTGACTAGACACAGATGTACCCTCTTCCACTTTCTTGCTACATCCCCTCTAGTCTCCCTCTCCCCCTTTCTCACCCACAGGACTTCTTTTCAGAGAAGTCAGGCTTCCTTGCAGGGGCCAACTTTCCTCTGTAACTGACTGGTGCTTGTTTATTCCCCAGGCCTTGGCAATGGATTAAAGAGGAGCAATTGAAACACAAAGACCACGGAGCACTCTGGGCACCGGTGGGTAAGCCCAGTGTTGCCTTAGAATAGTGGTTTTGGGGTACGAAGGGGCAAAATTGCCTTTTGGGGGCATTTTGAAAAAAATGTGCGTGTTTCATGAAAAAATGCTCCACATCACTGGGAATCAGGGAAATACAAATCAAAACCACAATGAGATACCACCTCACACCAGTCAGAATGGCTAAAATGAACTAGTCGGGAAATGACAGATGCTGGCGAGGATGTGGAGAAAGGGGAACCCTCCTACACTATTGGTAGGAATGCAAGCTGGTGCAACCACTCTGGAAAACAGCATGGATGTTCCTCAAAAGGTTGAAAATAGAGCTACCTTATGACCCAGCAATTGCACTACTGGGTATTTACCCTAAAGATACAAACGTAGTGATCCGAAGGGGCACACGTACCCGAATGTTTATAGCAGCAATGTCCACAATAACCAAGTTATGGAAAGAACCTAGATGTCGTCCATCCACAGATGAATGGCTAAAGAAGAGGTGGTATATATATATATATACAATGGAATACTATGCAGCCATCAAAAGAAATGAAATCTTACCATTTGCGACGACATGGATGGAACTAGAGGGTATTATGCTTAGCGAAATAAGTCGATCGGAGAAAGACAACTATCTTATGATCTCCCTGATATGAGGAAGTGGAGATGAAACGGGGGTGGTGGTTAAGGGGGTAGGAAAAGAAAAAATGAAACAAAATGGGATCGGGAGGGAGACAAACCAAAAGAGACTCTTAATGTCATAAAACAAACTGAGGGGGGCGGGGGGGAGTGGGGTTGGGAGAGGGTGGTGGGGTTACATTATATGTTTAAATAAAAATAAAATTAAAAAAAACCCTGTATTATAAACATTTAAAAAATGAGAAATAAACAACAACAACAACAACAACAAAATATGTGTGTTTATGTATATACGTGTGTGGGTTTGGTGGAGATCTGGTTTGCCCAAAGATATGAATCCTCTTGTGTGGGGCAGTCCCATACATCCTTTGAATGCCCAAGTGGACATTTATGTAGCTGGGAGCTCTGCTTATAATTACCCCGGTCTGGAGACCTAACTCTATTCTATATACGAACACAACTATTTTTTTTTTTAATAGTGAATTTTCCAGAAACGTAATTCCTTTGCAGAGGGAGGAAAGATGACTTTCTTTAATTTGGAACTTCAGCAGAATTTATTTATCTGTTCAGAAAATCAGGTTCCTGACAGCAATGCTGCTTTATTTTCACATCTTCATGAAAACACACCTGTACTGATTTTCCTTTGTAGCTGTTACTATATCTAGCTGCCTCCTTCATTCTTCTTCTAGGGCAGCCATGGCCAAGTATTTACGTATTGAAATTTGCTGTTTTATTATACGTTATTTTCTCTCTAGTCCTCCTTTATGTTATCACATATTGATCTTTGAAGACATGTTAAGGTAGATAGTGTTAATTATGCATTTCATCGCATGGTGGTAAAGCGGCATTACAGAATATCTGTTATAGGAAGGGCTGGTTTGGTCTGTCCGGGCTGTTAACACCGGCTGACCCTCTGGAGGCCTCTCTGCTCTCTGATGAAAGGACCCTCAGGACCTGAGCAGATGGTTCCTGATTACAAATAATTACATTGGCTCTGGAACACATGTCTGACATTTATCTCCGGACTCAACACCCAGGGGATGAGTATCTCCTTTTCTGTCTCGGAAGGCAAGAGAATCTTGGCGCTACTTGGTTGGCTCCTGGGGAAGGACTGACTATCAGCTCCAGTGCTTGTATCTGCTCTGGCCCCAGCTCTGTCTGAACTGCTGTTCTGGGTCTGTATTCCACTGGCTGAGTCCCGCTGCGCCTGCTCTGTTTTGGCATTTTGCAATGGCGTCTCAGAAAGGTGAAATTGCCTGTTTTGGTGATCTGACCTGCAGCTAACACGAGGGCGTGAGGCTTTCTCGGGGCTCCCAGGAGCTGCAAGAGGGGTACGGAGGGGAAGAGGATGGTTTGGAGACACATAAAAAGAAAATCACACAAATCACTTTCCTTCTTGCATATCTAATTCATTTGTTTCCCTCAAATATTAATGAAGCACCTAGTGTAGGTGGGATCCTATTTCAGGTTTTGGTGACAATAGTGGAAGCAGCGCAAAGGCAAAAGTCATTGGTCCCATGGATTTAAGCCAGTAGGGGGGACAGACAATAAGCAGATCAATAGATATAATATTCAGAAAGAAGTGGGAATAGGAAGAAAAATACAGACGGGCAAAGACTAGAGGAGGGCTATTTAAGACTTGTGAAGGAGGCCTGGCCGAGCGAGGAGGGAGCACTGTTGGGAAACAAAATGATGTGAGGAGGGAGCCAGGCCATCTGGAGACAGAGTATTTTAGGTGTGGGAAACAGCACGTGGTCCCCCAGGTGCAAACAAGTGGACATTTTGAAGAAATAGCAAGAAGACCAATGCAACCAGGATAGAATGAGCATGGAGGAGAGGAAGGAGGAGAGGCTGGAGATCTGGCTGAGGGATAGATCACACGTGGTAGAACTGTAGGGTTTTATTCCAATGTAACAGGAGGCCAGAGGTGGGTTTGCAGGATAGCGATGATACCTGATTTATAGTCTTGAAAGATCACATTGGCTGTTTTGCAGAAACGCAATAACAGAGAAGAACAGGTATAATGTTCTAGGCAGAAAGTGGTGGAAACTTAGACTAAGACAGGAATTGTACAGATAGTGAGGACTGGTTGGGTTTGGGAACTATTTTACAGGTAGAACCTTCAGGCCTTGCTGATGTATGAGTTACATGGGATGTCAGAGGAATAGAATGATGACAGATAGATGACCTTAAGTTTTTGGTACAGACACTGGGTGAAAGATGGTGTCATTTATGAAGCAGGGACAGTTGGGGGAAGAGTTACTTTGTGTGGGGGAGGAGAACAGGCTGAGACTTTTGGTGTGACATGTTGACTATGATAAGCTTATTAGAAACACAAATCAAGATCTTAAGTAAAAATCTTAAATAGAATTTCTAAGCAAAGGAAGTGTTCTAAGAAAAAGAAATTGATTACACGTTGTTTACAAATCAAGATGAAGACTGGGAATCCACACTGGCCTTCTAGAGGCCGTGATGACATTGATGAAGGTGGTTTCAGGAGTGACCGGAGAGAAAGCAGATAGAAACAGGCTCCAGAAAATGAGAGGTAAAGCATGGAGGAGTTGTGCTAGAAGAGAGATGGATGGAGGAGGTCTATCTTGAGGAGTTCACCGAGGGCTCTCCTGCACAGTTAAGGGGAGCTCCAGCAATCATTCTGGGCTTAGAAAAAGCAGTGCCAGTTTATTCATAGGAACAGGAGAAAAAACAGAGCACATTGTAGAAAGGCAGATAGGTCAATGAATGTGAAGGTGGGAGGATGAGGGAGCTCTATTCTGATATTACATTTTCTTAGTGATATATGATGCAAGGTCATTAGCTAAGAGAGTGTAAGGGGGAGGAAGCTTTGAAGGTTTGAGAATAGCAAATCTACCTACACCAATCTGACACATATTATGTGCTGTAGAAATACCTTTTTTTCCTAAGATGAAATAATGTTATGGGTCTTTGGAGTAGAGAGAAAGGGGAAGAGAGTAATGAGGCCAAGAGGGAGGGATTTGTAGTGACCCTGTAATTAAATATCCAGAAGAAATGGAATGCCACTTCTGTTTCCTTTGCTCATAAGCTTCAGCCTTAGGGGATAATATGTCTCAGAGAAGGCAGCTGGGTCACCTGGGTAAATGTGAGCATCATTCAGCCCATTATGACTTAATCAACTTTCTCCCAATTATCTACCCTATGGTCTTGGTGGACAACTCTAGTCATAAAGGGAAGGATCAGAAACTGCTGTCTGCCCTTGAAGGAGACACAATGGATTGCTAAACTCCACATATTCTTCTCCATTCAGACAAAGGTAGAGTGCCTGCAGACACATTCTTTTCTTGTGGGACCCCCTCCCCCCCAACAGCTCCTGAGACAAGCTTGCTTTTGGAATGTTCACACACAAGGAGGGACTTTGCTTACCCAGAATGATGACAATGCTATACTTGATGGCTTTGATTTTTGCCTTTGAGATGAGCCCTCCGTGGTAACTGGTGCACAGCTTTCCATCTGGAGATACAGAAGGGGGAATGGTGAAATGGGGTAGTGTTTGTGCCAACAGGAACATCACAAGTTAGATCCACAGCTGTTATGGGGCCACTTAGATCCTGTTCACCTTTTCCCCGGGAGGACATTCTTGGATATTTTCAGAGTCAAGATGGCTTTGGGCTAGATGCTGGAAACAGCTCAGGTTGCAGCTTAATATAAAATGTAAATGCACTGGGACATCCAGACTCTCTCCAGAGTCTTGGCTGAATGCCCTGAATCAGCTGAAGCTGGAATTAATCTTGTGACCTGGAATTAGCCAAGGGGTGATGCTAAGCTACCCATCTGGTCACTTCCGCAACTTAGGGTGAAGCCATTTTCTTAGAATGGTTACCCCAGACTAACTGGTTCATCTAACTCAACAAAACCTCAAACCAGGTATGAGAAACAAAACAAAACAAAAAACCTGTCTCGAGTAGGATCCTGGATATATAATTTAATTCTATGTGGGCTGTTATTTGATGGTAAACACACGAAGGATAAATATTAGAATCTATTAGTATCCAAGCTTGATGGAGGCAGGGACTATGTTTTCTTCATTGTTGTATCCTCTAAACTTCGTGAGTGATTAATAAATATTTGTTGAATCAATGAATACAAACCTCTCTCTAGTTAAGAAGCAGTGGTAAAATAAAAGTTGATTAGGGTGTACAGAATTTAGAGAGATAGCTCTCAGTAAAAGGAGTGTGTAGATGGTACATTTGGGAATGGAGATGTTGGGCGCAGGGTCCCTTGCCCTGTGGAAGTGTTTTTACTGTCAGAGCTTCCATTAGGCAGTTTGGCGCCTTTGTGAGAATTAGGAAAATATACCCTTCCTGTGGATCCCCTCAACCTTGTCCCAGCACACCCTCAACGAGGGAAGCATGGATGGGATGCCAATCCCATGCACCGCTAGCCAGATGCTGCTGACTGGAGCTCAATGAGCAGGACCCTAGTGGTGGCCCACGTCAAAAGCCTACCGGGGCACCTGTCATATGAGGTTGTATGCTAGAGGCCAGCTGCTGTGCTAGTTTGTCCTCACTATAATGTTCTGATTCCACATTTGAGATTTATTTTAATCCCATGGAAAGTTATCTGAAATTTACCTTGGCACTATTATTCTAGACCCTCTCCAGTCTAATCCAGCCCAATCCAGCCAACATGGCGCATCTGCCAAGAGACAAGACTGAACAGAAGAGGCTGAGGTAGAGTTCCTGTTCTCTAGGAGGTTCCAGTCCAGCAGGAAAGGTCGCACACTGTGCTGGGTGAGAAGAGAGAGAGGAAAACCAGCTGTGAGGGAGAGAGCCATCCCCCGCTGCCCTGCAGGGGAGGCTGCAGGGCAGATGGAGAGAATCCAGAGGTGGAGCTGGGGCTGTGTGGGAGTAAGATTGGAAGAGACTCGCAAAGCAGATGGAGCATCCTCAGCCAGGACGTGGAAATCAGAAAATGTCAGATGTATCTGGACCATGGGGGAGTCACCTCACTTGGCTGGAGCCTAAAAAAGGAGGTTGGTTTTCAGGGTGGGGAGGAGAACTGAGGCCGAAGTGGAAAGACCTAGAATGTCCTCCGAATTACAGAGGCAACCGCCAACCACCGAAGCTTCTGTGTCTTTTCCCAGTGTGAACATTTACTTGCTGGAGAGGACAAACGCTTATCAGGAAGAATAGGAAGAAACGTTTATGTGCAATAAGCTGAAATGCTAATTAGAACTGGTTTTTTATTTCTTAATGTATACCTTATGAGGCCACTCTTAGGTACTACCAGGGTTTCAAATTATTCCATGCATTTCACAGAACCACGAGACTTCAGTAGCATAAGGAAGCAAAAACCCTTCAGAAGCATTTACAGCTGCGGTTCTAAGCTGGGGCGATATTGCCCCCGAGGGCTACCTTTGCCAATGTCTGGACACATTTTGGGTTGTCTCAGTGTGCTGGGGGTTGCCATTGGCATCTAGTGTGGAGAGGCCAGGAATGCTGCTAAACATCCTTAGAGTTTCAGGACAGTGAAACAGAATTATCTAGTCCCAAACACCAATAGTGCCAAGGTGGAAAACCCTGATCCCACAGTGGTCTCCTGGGAAGGATACGGGCTCCAAGGTCAGACCTGAATATACCCTCCAGCTCTACCAACCTCCACCTGTGTAAACTTAGGCAACTACCAACTGTTTCCAGCCTCAGTCTCCCAACTTAAAAAATGAGGCATAAAACACCAAACTCAAGAGGCTTTTTGAAAGGGGCAGAGGGAGTGAATCTTTCAAGCAGACTCTCTGCTAGGCGTGTATCCCCATGCAGGGGTGGATCCCACGATTGATCCCACAACCCTGAGATCATAGCCAAGAGTTGGATGCTTAACCGACTGAGCTACCCAGATACCCTGCACCAAACTCAGTTTTGAAGATTAAAAAAAAAAAAAAACGTATTTAAGATGCCAAGCCCCATGCTGAGAACGTCAATGCCCTTATTAACTGGAATGAATAAAGTTTTAATAGTATTTCAGGATGAACATGAACTGCCTTTATGGAAGTGAACAGACGGTATTACTACATTTAGAGAGTCTATTATACACTGTTGTTACCTGGATATAGGAATTATATACATCCAAAAGTTCTCCCGGAAGGATTTTACCCATGGGAGGCAAGTCAGAAATACAGCCGACCAAATTATATCCATTCAAAATATCCCCATTGGCTGGCCTAACAGCTGGCTCCAAAACAATATAGTTCTGAAGACTTGGTTGGTTTTTCAGAAAAGTTCTTGAGAATGACATCTGTGCTCTGAAATCTTTTTAAAATGGAACCTCTCCGTACTTCCTGCAGGGCAACTGGGTGACAATATAATCAACTACCTGCCCTTTGATCTCCCAATGAGATCAGTGAAAGGCTTCTTTAATCTGACCACTGGAGGAAATGCAAAGCCTCCAGCTTCTAAAGATGGCTCTTCAAAGAGAACTGAGCTCTCAAATGCCAGTAATTCTCCTTTATTGGGAGATGAAAGGATTATTTCCACCCAGGCCTTGGCACTGAGCTGGAGCAAAAAAACCCAGTAAAATCCAGCCATCCCTGCGCATCAATAGCTGGGGCCGCGTTGAAGCAGCTGGTCCATTAGATTCAGGACTGGAAGCTGCATGCTGCCCCAGGCAGTCTCAGTTCCCAGATGCATCCTTGGGGTGGGGGGAGGGCACACTGTCCATCTAGTCTCCAAGGGACCAGTTCTTGCTCCTTACCTCCCCACCCTTCCTGCCCCTTGCAAAGCCACTGGAAATCCCTTGTTTTCCTGAACAGACCGCCTGAAGGGGGAGCAATTGGTGTCTTGGGATTTTTAAACGAGACAAAATTTATTCCTGGCGGGAGGGGATTGTTCCATCTTTGGGCTTATAATGAGTGCAGGAGATTGGTTTGTAACAAGGAAATTTACCTGGGGATGTTTTAAAATAAATGTTTTTTTCACACGTTGGGAAGTCTATGTATTTCAGATTGACTTTAAGAATGTAAACGTTTTTAACAGTCATGCCCAAATTGTAAAATTCTTAAAATTTGAAATGTTTTATTTCCAATCGTTGATGGCCTGTTTATTTACAAATATAGCCTCAGGGTTAAATATTTTCTAGTGCATTTTTGCACTAAATTTTGAACACTACTTTCCATTGTTTTTGTTTTTGTTTTTTTGGACCCTCTAACAAACCAGAGGTCATAGCTAGATATGAGGAGGTATGACCTAACTTAGCTACCTCACAGCCTTTTCTGTTCCTCAGCTCCTCAGCTCAGGGGGAACCAGGAAGCCTGGCAGACCTAAAATAATTGTGGCTGGGACAAGGGAGCGGTCCACCAAGCCTTTTCTTTTCAGCAGGGTGTAGTCATATGACAAAGCTCTACCTATGGGAATATGGGAAGAATCCATGGGCACTATTCTCAGGCCTGGCTCAGATAAACCACTGAGTAATCCTCCTCTCTCTTGTGTCCCTACCCCTGACTGTAGGATGTCGATGCTGAGAGAGACACCTTATAGCCATCTGTTGTAAGGGCCTATTTAGCCAAAACGGCTCCATTTCGGTAGAACGGCCATTTTGTTGTTTATGTAGTAAAACTTAAACTGACTCCCCTACCCCCCCCCCGCCCCGCCCCGGGGACTTAACTTAAAAGCAAGTCTGGGAAATTGGTCCCAGGTAACAAAGCTCAAATACAAGGGCAGGTCAGGCCAGGTGGAGACATCCAATCATTGGGACACGCATACTGTCTCCCTAGCTATCAAGGAGTATGGGCCCCGCCCTTTGGGCCCCAATTCTGACCAAGGTGATAGGCTAGTTCAAATGTCCACTATAGGGTAAACTGTAATTCAATTGGTCACTTATGTGTGACCTAGCATGACTGTGCAGCTTTCTCTGTGTGTTACAATCTCATTGGCCACCTGTGTGTGGCCAGGCCCAACCACATGGCCTTTGCTCTATAAAAGTTAGTCTGTAAGGCAGGGAGGGGTCGCCTCTTTGTAAGAGACTGGCCCTGGCCAGTCCGTTTGATTCTCGATGCTTGGCGCGAAATAAAGCTTTTCTTGACTTTCGCTTTGTATCAGTCTCGCTCCTTTGATTACGGACCTAACACTGTTCAGTGAGGCAGAATCTTCATCTGCTTGAATCCTGGATGACTATGTGGAGCAGGGCCCTTCCCTTTGACTTTGACTGGACTTTAATTAGACAAGAAACAAAGTTCTGGTTTGTTAAGCTACTGTCTTTGGGGGTTTCTTTGGTAGGGCACCTAGTATTACCTTAACTGAAGCAGAAATTGGTATCTCATATGCAATGCTATTATAACAAAAATCTAAAACAGGTAGCATTGGCCTGTGGGCTGGCAGCAGGTGGCAAGGAAATTGATATTGGAAGCTGGGACACTAGAGATCCATTTCATAGAACCATCACATACGATGCCTGGGAAGTTAACTTTTGTACCTACTGAGCCTGGAGACCATAGAACAGGCCTAGTCAGCAGTCAGGGCTCTCCAGAAAATGGAATCAACAGGAAATACATAGAGATATACATAAAAGGAAATGTATTATAGGAATTAACTCACAAAATTATGGAGGCTGGGAAGTCCCACAGTTTGCTGTTCATAAGCTGGAGAACCAGGAAAGCTGGTGGTATAAAGTCCAAGTATAAATCATGAGAACCAAGGAAGATGTTTGTATAAGTCTGAACACAATGGCTGGAGACTCAGGCAGTCAATGGTGTAAATCCTGGTCCTAGCCTGAGGCCCAAGGAACAGGAGAGCTGATGTCCAAGGGCAAGAGAAAATGGATGTCCCAGCTCAAGCAAATTTACCCTTCCTTTGTCTTTTTGTTCTATTCAGCCTTCAGCAGATTGGATGATGCCTACCACATTGGTGAGAACACCTTTATTTAGTCTACCGATTCAAATGCTTCTAGAAATGTCTTCCAGACACACCCAGAAATAATGTTTTGCCAGCTATCTTGGCATCCCTTAGCCCATTCAAGTTGACACATAAAATTAACCATCACAGTTGGTAAATGGAATGTCAATAGTGTGTGTTGATTGCTATCAGTTATGTTTAGCAAGGTATTAGAAAAAAGAGATGAGCTCAGACAAGAGTTGGTTGGTTTATGAACAAAAATGACGGAACTTAAAGTCTTAAAATTTGGGATCTCATGGAGTTTCAAGTGTCCATTGCTTCTGGCCCCTGATAGTAACAGATACATCCTTTGCATGACCTGGTGCAAACTGAAAATGTGAGTGGAGCATTAAAGCAAATGTGTACACCTTCTAAGTGTGCAAGTCTTATACCAGTGGAGCTGACCTCGGTCCCCAAATTAAGTTTGAGAGGTTTTAACCAGCAAAGACCCACACAGAATCATTCCTGAGGCAAAGATGAGACTAAGGATGTGGCCTCCCGACTAAGGATGTGGCTTCAACCTAGCCTCCATTAAGTTAAAGAGAGGGATGGTATATGGAAGCAAAGACACAAGTCAGATCTGAAGATTCTATTAAGAAAGACTTTTTGAAAAAGAAAAAAGAAAAAAGAAAAAAAAGAAAGACTTTTTGGACATGGTCACTGGCACATGAAACTGACTGAAAGCAAATGGATCAGAAGTCTACTACGTGTTTGAGGAATGATATTGCCAAATAAACCAGGAGCTCTATATCTTTTCAACACTTTGAGAGATCAAATGTTAACGTTTTTACTAATCCTGTGGGTAGAAAATTGCATCTGAGGTAAATGTGCAACTTCTTGATCATCAATGAGGTTGAGGATCTTAGTTTTAGCTATTCCTTTTGTCCCTTCTGTGAAATGTCTGTTTGTGTATTACTCATTTTTTCCTATTTATCGCTTGTTGTTGTTGTATATGTTTTTTAAAATTGAAGCATAATCAGCATACAACTTTATAGTAGTTTCAGGTGAAAAACATATTTATTCAACAATTCTATCCACTACTCAGTGCTCATCATGCTAAGCGTGGTCACTGTCTGTCACCATACAACGTTATCATAATATCATTGCTATTATTATTTTTAAGTTTTATTTTATCTTATTTTTTTCAGTGTTCTAAAATTCATTGTTTATGCATCACACTCAGTGCTCCATGCAATACGTGTCTTCCATAATACCCACCACCAGGCTCACCCAACCCCCCAAACTGCTCCCCTCTAAAACCCTCAATTTGTTTCTCAGAGTCCACAGTCTCTCATGGTTTGTCTCCCCCTCTGATTTTCCCCAACTCACTTCTCCTCTCCATCTCCCAATGTCCTCTGTGTTATTCCTTATGCTCCACAAATAAGTGAAACCATATGATAATTGACTCTCTCTGCTTGACTTATTTCACTCAGCATAATCTCCTCCAGTCCCGTCCATGTTGATACAAAAATTGAGTATTCATCCTTTCTGATGGAGGCATAATACTCCATAGTATATATGGACCATATCTTCTTTATCCATTTGTCTGTGGAAGGACATCTTGGTTCTTTCCACAGTTTGGCGACCATGGCCATTGCTGTTATGAACACTGGGGTACAGATGGCCTTTCTTTTCACTACATCTCTATCTTTGGGGTAAATACCCAGTAGTGCAATTGCAGGGCCATAAAGTAGCTCTATTTTTAATTTCTTAAGGAATCTCCATACTGTTTTCCAAAGTGGCTATCACAATATTACTAATTATATTCCCTATGCTGTACTTTTCATCTCCACGACTTACTTATTCTATTCATCTTTTTAAAAAATTCTTTTTAAAATTGATTTTTAGGAGTTCTTCCTATATTCTGAATACTAATCTTTTCCCAGGTCTATGTGTTGCAAATATCTTCTCCCACTTTATATTTGACTTTTTAGATATTAACAGAACCAAATTTATCTATCATTTCTTTTATGAGTTAACATAAATTATGTTGGATCTTGTTTAAGAACATAAATTATGTTGGATCTCGTTTATGTTGGATCTTGTTGATCTATGTTCAACATAGACTATGTTGGATCTTCTTAAACAAGA